>JAWNNO010003080.1:0-20990 GCA_035044985.1 Lordiphosa fenestrarum
GTGCAATGATGGCCGCCAGAACTCTAACGGAGTTCCAGTCGGCTATTTAAAGGGCTGCAATTCCTAATGATGGAACTAATAGAAAGAAAGGGAAAACGCGGTCATAAATACGGCGGAGGGAAGGAGAAAAGGCAAGGAAAACGAAGGGCGCTCCACACATGGGTGGCCTGTGGGAAACAGGGGTGAAAAGTTTTAAAACGCTTTTCTATAAGTCCACATCACCCATGAAGTACACGTTCGAAGAACTATCCACTCTCTTAGCAAAGATTGAGGCTTGCCTCAATTCGAGGCCCATCTCTCCAATGTCAGAAGACCCTACTGACTTACTGGCACTGACCCCAGGACATTTCCTAGTCTTCTTTCCGTAGCTGAGCCGGAAATTAAGACCAGTGCCATGTCTATCATAAATCGGTGGCTGAGGCTAAAGGCTCTTAACCAGCAGTTCTGCCTTCGATGGAAGGAAGAGTACCTGAAGGAACTGCATAAAAGGACCAAGTGGCAAACACCTACAAAGAATCTCAATTCTGGCGATATGGTCATTATCAAAGAGGATAATGTACCGGTCAACGAATGGCGACTTGGGCGTGTAACCAGTACATATCCCGGTGCTGACGAAAACGTTCGCGTGGTAGATGTCCTGACGACGCGTGGTACTATAAGAAGACCTGTAGTTAAACTAATTTTTCTTCCTACGGAGGCAGATCTCCAAGCCCAAACCAGGATGTAATTTCCAGACTCGCTTAAGCTACTCCTCTATCCTCAGCCTTTGTAATCCGCTATTTCCAATAACCACTGCAGCTAATCCATCGTCTTCATTGTTCTCATTCCATAGTTTCCCAATTATCATGGCACCACGTCGACGTAAATCCGAAGATGTTCTCGAGGTATTGACTCCTACCGTTGCCGAGTCTGCCGAGGCATCCATCCGCTGAAGCGCTGCAGGCGATTCTTTGAGAGCGGAAAAACGTCTTCGAGCAGTGCTAATAAACAAGTACTGCTCGAACTGTCTCGCTCACCAGCACTCTGGGCGCTCTTGTCGAAGTGGAGACAGATGTCGGCTATGTGATAAGGACCATCACACACTTCTCCATCTCCGTGACTGCCGAAGAGAGACATTTCCACGGGCATCTCCTATGCCAGCAGTCCAGTCAACACGTTCACAGACTTCTACGCCAACCGTCCAGTCTCCATGTTCTCAGACTCCTACGCCACTCCGATCTCCATCCTTGACCACTCTGCTGCAGCACCGGAGTCCTCAAGTGCTGCCCACGGCCACGGTCTTAATCGATAATGGCTCCACCACGATCAACACTCGGGCGCTAATTGATCCGTGCGAGCCTGTGTGCCGGATCAATGCATCAATGGCCCGAGCGTTCCATCTAAAGAGCATACGAATCGGAGATGAAGAAGCTTGCTCAGCGGTGCTCCGGTCCATGTTGGATAAGGAGTTCCGGCTGGAGGTTGTCCTTAAGATTGATCCAGATCTTCATATGCGGACTCCAAGTACACCGATCTGCACCAGTGTACAGGACAAGTTCGGCCACATCACCTTGGCGGACGACAGGTTCTATCGCCCAAGGATTATGGCGATCGTTCTCGGAGCGGATATATATGCGGACATCATCCGAGCGGGAGTTATTCCAGGAACTGCAGGCTTACCTGTAGCTCAGAAAACACTTTTTGGCTGGACTCTGTCTGGCGTGTGTCGTCAATAGAGTACCATCCTCAAGTAGAGTATTATAAATGTAATTAAATGTTGCAGCTAGTGCAAGGGGGCCGGAATGTTGAGATTTAATGTTAAATGTTCCAATCCCAGGTCCCAAAATTCTCATAAACTTAGTTAAGCCCATAAATGTAACGATAAGGAGTTGTTGTAGTATTAGTAGTTGTTGTATGTAGTTGTATAATAAAACTCCCACCACTATTGAAGTTTTGAAAAGTGAAACAAGACGAGTTTTTTGCAACACCTCCTCCCTTACAGCGATAAACATCCGATTAGCTACAATTTAGTGACGTTTGCACCCTCCTACATAAACATTTAACTAAGATTTTAAACAGAAAGAGCTTAAAGGTAAAGCCCTTTTATAAATTTAACTGCTCTGAAAAGCCAGTAATAAGTCACACAGGAGGCGGCTCTTATTTGCATATTGGCTTAACTAAGCAGTTGGAAAAACTGTCTGTTATTCCCAAACTTCCCTATATCTTAAGCATAGATATCAATATTGACGGACTACATTTATTTAATAGCTCTCGTTCGCAATTGTGGCCCATTTTAATTAGATTCAGTCACGTAAATAAATGTCCCGTCTTCCCAACAGGTGTTTTTTCGGGTCACAATAAGCCACTTAACTCCGAAGAATTCTTGTCGAAGTTTACAAATGAGTTGTCCGATGTTATGAAAAATGAAAAAATAAAACGAGAGCGTAAGTTAAAGTCGGCCCTGCCCGACTTCGAAATACCCGTTACTCAGCTCAGCTCGGATAAGTATGCAACATTTTTTTAACTCGGCCATTTATTATCCGATCCTTTTGAAAATTTGTGAGATTGTAGATATTGGCCACCTAGACTAAACTGCAAAATCTGAGCTCGATATCTTACAAATTGAGTTATTCAATATTTTTTATTGCGGGGGCGGGAGGGGGCGTGGCCAAAATTTGAAACAAACTTGATCTGCCTACAGACAATACTAGCTTACGTATAAAATTTGGTTGTTCTAGCTCTTCTAGTCTCTGAGATCTAGGTGTTCATACAGACGGACGGACGGACGGACGGACATGGCTATATCGACTCGGCTGTTGATGCTGATGAAGAATATATATACTTTATGATATCGGAGATGCTTCCTTCTGCCTGTTACATACATTTGCACGACTTTAGTATACCCTTTTTACTCTACGAGTAACGGGTATAAAAATAAACCTAGAATTTCGCGCGATTTTTTGCGATGCTCCTGCAAGAGCATTTGTAATAGGCACACCAGGACATACATCCAGTCATGGCTGTTCCAAATGCATTCAGGTAGCTCATAAAGTAGATTCTATTTTAACATACAGTACAACATGTGCTGATTTAATTACAGATGAAGACTTTCTTAATAGAAAATATTGCCAACTTCATAAAACTTCGAAAAACTTGGGGTTTTAATGGTTACTCAAGTTCCGCTCGACTGCATGCATATTGTTGAGTTGGGTGTCATGCGTAAATTTTTAGAAAGAATCAATAAGAATAAAATGCTATTAAAACTGTCAAAGGTTGACAAAGGACAGATCTCCCAAATATTGGTATCAATGCGAAACTATATCCCCAAAGAGTTTGCACGCAAGCCGCGAACATTGGCAGAGCTTCCAAATTGGAAAGTTTTTATTACATATTACTGGGATTGTAGCTCTTAAAGATACAATGAATGATGACCAGTATTATGAATTTTTGCTATTGCACTGTGCATACAGACTGCTCTGCTCCCCAAAACAAAGGCCAACTAACATAGAAAGTTCTCAACAAATGTTAAGTCTATTTGTTGAAAATTTTCCATTTGTTTTTATGGAGAATAGTGTTTCCTACAATGTTCACGGTTTGCTCCATGTAGGCGACACAGTTAAGCAAGTCGGAGACCCGGTTGCAGGCTCGTCGTATGCCTTCGAAAATTATTTGCAAACTCTTAAGAGATTTGTCCAAAAGCCCACTCAGATCTTACAACAAATATATAGGAAAATAGTTGAAGATAGCTTTGAGGGCGGGGGGGAAAATGAAATAAAACTAGTGGGCAAAATTCTACATATGCAGGGATGTGTACTTGGCAGCAGCAGTCCAGACAACTTTTGCTTTGTCAGAGAATATTGCCCAATTAAAATAGAGTACATTATAGAAGAATTAGGAGAGATTTTTTTAGTAGGGAGAAGATTTAGCGAGGTTAGATCTTTTTATAATGAGCCCTTAAGTTCATTAGATGTAGGGATATGTATAGGGAACTTTAAAGAGGAAGCAGATTTAGAAAAAATTAATATTTCGGACTTTTATAGGAAAGCCGTGGCGATGCCCTATAAGGGAGAAATAGTTCTGGCTCCACATTTACATTTTTATACTCTGTACCGTAGGTACATAGAGTATTATTATTGATATATTTATTTATATTTGATGATCTGCTACTTCTTCTTACGAAATCTTTGAAGTAAGTTGGTGGTGTTTAGTCCGTAGGCGTATTGAAAATACGAATCGGTCATATCTGTTGCGACGGCGCTTTAGATATCTTTGGAAGATTCACCAACCATGGTTCGAAAGCCAAAAAAAATTAAGGTTATGATTTTTAAAAATATGAAAACATATTGTGATTTATGTATTATTTAATTAACCAAAGCAAATTTTTGAATTTAGAATGGAAGGACAGCAGCCCAAAAAATTTATGCGCCTCAACAATGAAACCGACAGTAAGTATTTTTCCCTTTTAAATATACATATATATTTTGTCAACATATAAAGCTAATAAGTGTTTTCCCAATTATCATTGGGGTCTGCTGTCTTAGATAGATGCTGAAGAATTCCGATCCGTACCAGTCTTTAGAATTTATTTATATTTGGAACACGATTAAATGACTAGATATTTAATAAAAAATTCATATAACTGAAAGTTTATTCCTAGAAGTTTCCAAAGGAAACCCACTTATTTTTTGATTTCTTTTTAGAGGAAAACAAAGAGCTGAGTGAGGGTCTGATGAATCTCACTAGAGAGATGTCCATTCTCTCGAGGGAGATGATCGTCCTCTCGAAGGCCGTGGATGCGCAGGCTGCTCTCATAAAGCAGCTCACTAAGAAGGAGAAGGCCCAGGAGCAGGACTTGGAGATTCATTTTCCAATTAAGTCGGAATCTGAGCTGGCACACATCGACTTGATAATAACACCAGAGAACAAGGCTTTGTTTGTAAGTTAATTATAATGTTTTCAAATTTAATCTTATAATAATAATAATAAAAACATTTTCAGATAAATAAGATGAAGTCACTATTCGGCCACGCCGCACTGACCAAGTCCATTAAAGCAGTGTTGGCCGAGGAAATAATATTATACTTCAATCTTGATGGAGTACGAAATAAGAAGGGTCTAAGGTGTTATGAGAACTTTTTCTCGGCCCTCATAGGTAAATTTATATTTCTTATAGATATAGTATAATATAATTCCCGACTAATACAACTTTATTCTAGAATCAGTTGGACAGATGGTCGCAACTCAGCAAGGCGTTGTGCTGCGTTAAAAATAACGCATGCAAAAAGAGGCGACATCAAAACATTGAACAAGAAAATAATTAATAAAAAATAAGTAAAATATAAATTAAATCAAACAATTTTAATGTATTTTTGGGAGCTGAATTCATAAACAGTCCGTTTTGCCCCAGCACTTCAGGTTAAAAAATATCTCTGTACTCGCTGCTGCAAAAGTTTGCCCATATTTGTAATTTAATATTGTTATTTAGACGTGAATTTTGCAGTTATTAGTTATTATTATTTTATCTTCTTTGAAATTGTTCTCAAATTCATATATAATTCACCAGAGACTTGACCCTAATACATGCTCATCTTATTTATGCAGCATTTACACTATACTGAGTTTGCTATCGAAATCGTTATCGCCGCAATAACGCAGAATAGGTGTTTACATTAGCACAGCGTTGCGTTATGCGTTAAGAGTTAAGAAAACAGCTGAGTTATGTTTTGGTTTTGGCAGCAGCAAGGAACTTGTTAAAGATTATTAAAGATTAAAGGAAATTGAATTAAAGCGTCTTTTTCGTAGTTATTATCTTCGATGGAGCAAAATTAAAGAATGATGTTGCTGTTGGTTATTAGCTGCGCCGAGGCGGAGCCCCAATCTGCCCGAAAATAAACAAGTGGCTTGCAGACGAAATTCCAATAAGCTTAAGACAAAATACAGTAATTTAATTCTAACTGCTTCATAAGTTTGCTCGCCGGCAACGGCTGCTCTCTTCATTATTGATCGCGCTCTTTTATTGCTGCTCTTTCATTGCTGCTCTTGGCAGCCACCCACAGGCACAGATAGCCCAACATCTCTTAGGCTTAGCAGCAGCCTGAACAGTTGCAATGTATGAATTTTGAAGGAATGTCTGCAGCAACCTTTAATTTTCTGCAACCTGAACCACGACGACGTAGAATCACTTATTAAATCTTGCATTAGTTTAATACCTATATTTATATAAAGAGCACCAAACCCTTTCTTACCTTTATTTTAACTCATAATTATTTTTATTTGTCTGATGAATATGACTAACTTCTTACTGTTCTTCTAACTTCTAACTGTTTTTTGTTGTGCTAGTGACGATAGTGGCGCGATGGGCACAAATGAGCAACACTTATCGACTATAACGGCAACACTTATCGAGTATAACGAATAAACGCACATGCATCCAAATGAAGCTCAACTTTTTGTCACCACTAGGTCCCTATACTTTTTGTATGGGGAAAAAGCTGCTTGTTGCCGCTTAACGCAAAACGCAGTCCTATTGTAAATAGCCTATTAAATTTATTTATTTATTCAATATATGTAAGAATAATATAATAGGTCAAGAATGGAAGCTTACATTTGTTTCTGGTTTCTTTCTTTTCCTTGGACGGACTTTCGACTGTAAGCAGGTTGGATATAAATGCAAAACACAGCAACTGAATTCTTCAATATCTTTTAGAATCCATTTTTCAATAAAGTTTCCTACTTCATGTGTTCACAAATGATCATCGATTCTAAAAACTGTATTAGAAATAGGAATAAATATTAATAAGTCCAAAAATAAATTGTTATATTGTGTAAGTTCATAAAAAATCTTAAATTGTTTCAATAAATAAATATTTACTTTGCATATGGCTAAGAGTGAGTTTATTTTAGGTGTCCCGAATATCGAATTCGAAAAGGATCAGTTTAAGCCCGGCAAGACTAAAAACGAGATCAATATCAATCTCGTCCGTTCTTGATTGCTATCTCGTAGGGAACAAACTTGAGTTCGTTAAGAAGGATCAGCTTAAGCCCGGCAAGGCTAAAAACGGGATCAAAGTGCTGATCCCGGACGGGTTCAATTTAAGCCATTTCAGGAACACCCCGTTTTTATTCCCGTTTTGGATTGGGTTGATCCCGAATGGATCAATTTGTTGGTTCAGTGTACTTTTCTGGCTCTACTTTTGTATAACAGCTATACCATATAGATGTCTGACTTCGACCAAATTTTGCAGAATTATGGAGAAGCATTAAAAACAAGTAAATACAGAGTTTGGAGACGTATGCATTAAAAACAAAAAAGATTTTTTTCTCTCTAGAGCTAGTTTTTCGACCGATCGTTCCTATGGCAGCTATATGATATAGTCATCCGATCCGGCCGTTTCCGACAAATGTGCAGCGTATTTGGACCAGAAGACTTCGTGCAAAGTTTGGTGGCGATAGCTTTAAGACTGACGGAGGAGATAGCATGGAAACAGACGGACATAGCTATATCGACTCAGCTCGTCATGCTGATCAAGAATATATACTTTATGTGGTCGGAAATGCTTCCTTCTATGCCTTCCAAACATCTGGACAATTTGAATATACCCTCTGCAAGGGTATAAAAAGAAGGAAAGAGGATATACAACGGAAGTTCTTGGCGGAGCTCGGGCTACGAGTCGACTGCCCGAAGCAGGGCTATGGAAACACGAATGATGGAAATACATCGCGGAGATTCTTCATCAACGATGAGACAACTGCTCAGGCAACAGGAATTCATCTTGATGTTATCAAACGGTTTAAGATCATTCTCAATGTCTTAAGCTGCGGAGAAAATGTTGATGGTTGCAGATAAGTTAAATATGCCAAGGAGACAAGGCATATTTTACGTGCAAAGTGTCCAGAAAAAAACTTGCTCCTACCGTTCATAAAATATTGGATCATGGTGAGCAGCTTATACAACAACTTTTATCGATGGGAGAGTTGTCAGAGGAAAGCCCGAGAATCTAAGAACAAGTACTACAGACGATATAGATATGCGAACTCGTGCAAAATATCTCGACATCAAGAAAGCGCTGACCTTTTCATCATGTTGTCGGCCTCCTCTGATCCTCGGATCTCATCTCTCAGACATACCAGGACACTCGAGGATATGACCAACGAATATTCACCAGAAATATTAAGTCTATTAAGCACTAATGATATGAAAACCTATGTTGACAATCTCTAAGAAGCAAATTAACCATTCCCAAGTTAGAACTGGTTTTGTTTGAAAGTAAATTCTTTTTAGTAAGTAAAAGTTGTTCTTTTATAAAATTTTGTTAGTTTAAATTAGTTCAACAACTTAATTTTTAATAAATCGATTTGTAAAATTAAAATATTTTGTCTTTTTCATGCAACCTTTTCAGTGTATTAAATCAACTATGGCAGCCGATCATAAGTCACCCTGTTAACCTACAAAGATGAACGTAGGCTCATTTTAAAACTTAATTCTCCATCATCATCTCCTCGCAATTTTTGAAATATCTCTTTGCGTTCAAAAGTTACGACTTTTGCAACTCCAAATTCGCGAGTCCGGCCAATGTGCGACGTTACGATCGTCAACGGGACAGCGTCTAAGTGGGCCACATATGACAGGAGAGTGCTCGTACACCAGCTGTGCGGCCAAGTGCTGGAGGCTGTTGGACATGCTGGGAATGCCCAGGGTGCCCAAGCGCCGCTTCCGCCGGTGGGTGCGCCCGGAGTCGGTCCAGTGGTGCCTCCGCCCCCTCTGGAGATGCCTCGGCCTCTCCTGGTCCTTGGTTGTCCACAGCAAGGCTGCTGGTAGAACCGGGAAGGACGTGGTTGAAAAGGTGGTGAAGGATGTGAGACCAACTTTGTGAGTCCGCATCCATGAGGTGAAACCTCTGCGAGACGGTGGGGCGATTATGCGTACCCCGTCAGTGGCGGAGCGGAAGCGTATTGTGGACAATACGAAGTATGAAGAGATAGGGCTAGAGGTTAGCGTGAACGAGCAGCTAGGGCCAAAGGCGGTGGTTCGTTCGCTGATTACTCCTGACGAGTTCATGGGTAGTCTATATGAGATGAACTTGCAAGACAAGATGTCACTCGAGGCCTTTAAAAAGGGCGTCAGGCTAGTCACCAAGCCCTGGGCTGGAGCCGTTGACGCGACAATGAATGTCGTTCTGGAGGGAGCTGGCCCTGCCATGCAAACTCTGTTGAACGCCGGACGTTGTTACGTGAAATGGTTCTCGTTGAGAGTTCGGAGCTTCGACCCGGTTTTGGGCTGTTATCGCTGCCTCAGTTTTGACCACAAGGTGGCACTCTGCGGGGCGACACAGGACACTTTTGCAGCAATGCGAAAGCGAAAACAGGCTTGAATAATATGGAAATCACAAGGAAATTATAAAATATGGTCAACATTCTTAATCGATTTTTTATAAATGTCAGTGGCATAGTTTTCAATGGATATTTTGATCAGTATCAATAACAGAGCATTGTTACACGCTCAAAATATCTCAAAACTGGCTTCCTCATTTTAAGAACAGGTACAACTCCTGTCTGTTTAATTAGAATTTTGCACTAACGAAACAGCCAGAAAAATGAAATATGAAAATATTTTTTAAAGATAGCTAGAATTGCAATTTCCGGCTAAAATAAATAGTTTCCGGCTTCGACCTTTCAAAATAGCCAAATTGGCAACACTAAATACTACGATGTTGACGGACTGAACACTTCGAGCTCCGATCGAGAAGTGATCACGCAAGGGTACAAGGCCTTCTTATATAGCGGCTGCTCTGCCTTTTGCTCACATAAATGTTGATAGAAAATCCCTAGCGCCTTCGGCCATTGTGGTCGATAACTATTGATACTTGGAGCTAGGCGCCCATTTTGAAATAAATGCCCGTTACCTGTTTGAATCTTAATGATGGCTTTGTTTGTTATACTCTGTACCATAGGTACATAAGCAGGGATGCAAACCAAATCTGAACCGAACCGCTTATTGCAGGTGGTGAAGCGAACCGCAAACCGAATCGGCTTCCTTTCAGAATTGCTGAACCGAACCGAAAACCACAAATAAAATCGGTTCGTTTCTTTTCAGTTCTCTGACGAGTTTTATGGAAATCGCTTTCCTCTAGCCAATGAATTTGATCAATTTGGGAATTTGAATCGTTTCCCGAAGATCATTTTTATACATTTCGTTCGACCCTCTACATATTTGGCGTTGCCGGATCGACACTACACTTAAGGATTACTTGACGAAAAGTTTACAACATGTATTACTGTAAGTCTTCTGCAATTCCCGGCCGATCTCCTAACATCCCTGTCACCAATCTGTGTTTTTTCCTCTAGTAGACAATATTTTCTATTTTCTGTGGTATGTTTTTCATTACCTTAATTCAATCTTAGGCCCGACATTCTCACTTTTTAAAGGGCATTCCTCTAGGAACTTTTAGACGAATCCTGGAAATCTGCCATAAGAAAGTTCGGACATTCTTCCAAGGTTTTTAAAGATATTCAAATGGATTATAAGAATTAAATTTCAAGTGTTAAAAATTCACACAGAAATCATAATATTTCATAATATACCTTTGTAAACCACTGAACCAAACCGAAATCGCGGTTCAGTTAGCTGCAAAAACAATGTAGTGAACCGAACCGGCGGTTCAGAAGCTGTGTGAACCACTAAACCGAACCAGTACTTATTTTCGAGTGGGTTGCATCCTTGATTATAATGGTGTATGGTTATAATAGTGTACGTGGGCCACACTGCAAAGAACAGCGTTTGCTTATCGAATCTGTTCAAAAATTTTTAATTTTCGCTCTCCGCAATCTTAATTGGGACTCTAGCAGCCTTTTACCGTCTTATTGATCAAGGCCTAAACTAATCGATCTTAAATCTTTGCAACACCGAAGGATATGCAATTTTGTCCTATTTGAGCACAAGGTTCTTCTCGGATTGGTTGATTCTCAAGCGCCTTTCTCTTCGATAAATTTAGTAGTTCCCTTGAGGTTTACTCGTACATTCCGGCCACTACGCTTGACAGTCTGCAGGTCCAACTACGGCCGACAGGAACCATTTCGGATCTTACGCTCCGATTATAGTTTCCTTTACTAAATTTTTCCTTTTGAAAAGCCATTTATGGTTATCTTAAATCAAGTTTATTAGCACCTTGAATCATCCAACCTGTAAATTAATTTTTTGGGGATGGGGGGGATATTGTAAGTGGCTGTGAACGCTATTCTAGGATTTGTATACCCTAGAATAAGTCGAATCAGTCGAAGCAGACGGACGCATTTTTCATACGATCCTCACTTAAACTTATTTCAATCGCGTTAAATAAATATATAAATTTATATTTCGGGCTACACTAGTTGACAAGTGCCGTGTCCACACAACGTATCCCCTAAAAATCGTTTAGACTCATTTATGCACAAATAAACTGCATTAATTATTGTGTTTCGTTGTCGATTCGTGTATATGTGTGTGAGTGCTCGCGCAGTTCTGACCTTTGAGCCCTAATCATCAGAGAAACGCTTGTGGATCTTAGGCTTTGGAGAGAGAGAGTGTGACTCAAGCTTTGCATCCACTCACACATACACAGACTAACACATATAAAAAAGCAATTCGACAATAACTTCATATTTGAGTCAACCCCAAATTCAAATACCCTAACATGGCACCTACTACCGGACCGGCAACTAAACGGGCTCGCCAAAACACCAACACCGACTTAAAGGGTGGCCGTACCTCGGATGCTTCAGCTCCGCAGCTTCTTCAGCTAGTCGACCAGCGTTTTGAAGAGCAGGCTGGCCTGATCACTTCCAATATGCGAGAAACCGAACAACGCATGTTGGCTGTGCTAATGGAGCGACTTGATGGACTATCAAGGGAGGTGAAGCAACTCAACGAGCGTGTTGTCACACTGGAGGCTGAGGTCTGCGAGCTGCGCTCCTTTAAAGACCGGGTGGGGGTGTTGGAGTCTAGACTGGCGATGCAGCGTTCTGGAAGCACTGCGTGCGACATTCGAATGCATGGAGTCCCATTTGTCGAAGGCGAAAACCTCACTCACATCTTTAATGCTCTTTGTTCTGCACTTAAAATCACACTTGCGCCACGGCTCAAAGTGGTATTTAGACTTCGGAAAACGTGTAGTAGGCAACCCTGGCTAACTCTCTATTGAGTCGCTCTCAGGAGTTCGCTCTCACACTCTCTGACTCTCAGAGAGAGCATAAGCAGGGTGGGTTTGTAGCAGACAGACAACGCTGGCAGCGGCTAGTCTAGATCGAGCGATTGACAGAGGCAGAAGCCAACTTATGATAAGCAATTAATATAAGTGCTACCGCTTACAATCTGTATAATAAATATCTAAACTTAACTAAATAAACTAAAGAACTACACATTTAAACTAAAGAACTATACTCTTACAATATCAGAAGTGGTTAGTAGTCACGCGATGGACACTTTGGCTGATCCAACAAAATTAAGTGTTAAATCGCTAAAACTTTGGCTAGCGGCATTAAACATGCAGACAAGCGGTACAAAGGCCGAATTGGTAACTCGATTGGAGAAAATTCCGGTAGAGGTACGAGGCAATGGACCAACAATCGCTGTACAAGAGGAGGATCTAGACCAGGGAACACAAGGGAGC
Organism: Lordiphosa fenestrarum; assembly: GCA_035044985.1. Lineage (NCBI taxonomy): Eukaryota > Metazoa > Arthropoda > Insecta > Diptera > Drosophilidae > Lordiphosa > Lordiphosa fenestrarum. The sequence goes on from JAWNNO010003080.1 coordinate 12,624, forward strand.
ATGCCAAGCCAGCTAGAAGAAAATTCACCGACGCGTCATGGTGGCGCCGCCGAATTTCATCAGAATGCTGAAACAGCATGCAGTAGCAGCGAGCACCAACAAAGTCAACGAGTGGATACAGAAGACGAAAGGCAACAACCGTTCGAGAACGTCGGCAACAACGAAAATTTGCTACGTGAGCTGATACAACAACTACAAATGTATGGGCAAGATCAAACTCGCCGAGCGTCAACGAATCCAGCAATTGGCAATGACAACGAGGCAAATTTTGAAGCTGGCAATGCTGACAACAAACATACACACAGCGCTCAAACAAACGTCGAAAATAGTGTAGTTGGCAATACTGTAAATTGCAGCGCGAATTTCGCAATGGCTAAAGAAGTTTTAGTCGATTTCAACGGCATGGCATGTGCCAACAGATGGATTGTGCAGTTAAAGAACATTGGCGAAATCTATAACCTGAACAATGTTTATTTACATATGTTGTTCATATGTAAAATGAAAGGAGTTGCACAATCTTGGTTGCACACTGAAGCAACGCGAATATTCGAGCCAATTGACATTCCTAACTATTCATTGATTACAGCGTGCCTCATAGATTTGGGGAGTCCAGTATCATTAATCAAAGAAAATAAATTGCCCAAGGAGGCGAAATTTCATCCATTTGAAAAATCATATTATGGGCTAAATGAAAGCCAGCTTAAAACTTTTGGAAAAATTTTGTGTTATGTTATGAAAAAGACAATAAAGATTTATTTTCATTGGGAAGGGATTTTATGGAGGCATGCGACCTAAAGATTGATTTAAATGCCTTGAAAATGGTTACGTTAAAGGACCCAGAATGTTTGGTTGTTAATAAGGATATTAGCAAAGAAAATGTTAATGATATTGTTATTGGAGGAAATGAGCAGAAAAGTGAAGTTGTTAAGGCAGATGAAAATGAAAATGATAAAGATTATGAAACTGTTAGTGCTGGTAATGTAAGGGAAACCGGTAATGCTGATAAGGTAAAGGAAACTGTTAATGCTGGTAATGTTAAAGAAACCGTTAGTGTTGGTAATGAAAGGGAAATTGTTAGTGGTTGCAAAGAAATTAAAACTGTTAGTGTTGGTAAGACTGTTAATGAAAAATATGGAATAGATGAAGAGGAAATGGTCTTGGAGTTAAAGCCAGATGGGAATAGAATCAAGACGGATAAAATGGATGAGGAAACAGTTATTGAGGATTTGAATACAACTGTTAATAGGAATGAAATGATAATAAAATTTGAAAAGGCAAATGCTATTAAGATGGTTAATGAAAGTATGAAGGAACAGCAATTGGAAAATGTTGAAAGAGAATTGCTAAGATTATATCACATAAACGTCGATGACAAAGAACCTGAATACAGTGTTGGTGATAAGGTTGAATACAAAGTTAAATGTCAATTTGAGAGATTGATCAAGGAAAAATATGTAAACGCCCAGAGACCAAATAAACCGTTAATCAGGTACGAAATTAAACTGAGTTTAGACAAACATAAACCATATCCTACACAGAGAAAGAAAAGCTGCAGAAACTGTTAGGTGAGTTTTTTGAAAAGGGAATTATTTAACCTAGTGAGTCCGAGTATGCATCTCAAGTATTGCTAGTGAAAAAGAAAACAGAAGATTTACGATTATGTGTTGATTTCAGAATATTAAACAAGAGAATGATACAAGATAATTACACACTACCGTTGATTGACGACTTATTGGATAAGTTGGTTAACAAAAAGGTTTTCTCCAAGTTGGATTTAAAAAATGGGTATTTTCACATATTTGTTAATGAGGAATCGATAAAGTATACTGCGTTTACGACCCCTTTAGGACGACTTTCACGATTTTTAAGGATGCCAATGGGTCTGAAAAATGTTTCCAGAGCGGTTTTTCAACGATTTATTAACAAAATATTTGATGACATGATAAGAAGCAATAAGGTTGTTGTGTATATGGCCGACATTATGGTGGCAAGTGAGAATGTTACGGAACATTTGGAAACATTGGAAGAAGTATTGAAGAGATTAGTGCAGAATAAGTTCGGAGCTTCGCATGGATAAATGCAAATTTTTACAGTCAAGTGTAAAATATTTGGAGTATCTGATAACAGGCAATGGTATAAGAGCTGATGAAAAAGGTTTGGATGCGGTTCGAAATTTTTCGGTGCCTGATAAGACGTAAGCAGTTAAGAGTTTCTTAGGACTATGCTCGTACTTCCGAAGGTTTATAAAAGATTTTTAGAGTGTTTCCTGAATCTCAAAGAAAAGTTGTTAAATAATATAATATATGCATTGCGCAGATTCAGGGTTTATTTGCAAGGAAAACGTTTTAAAATCATCACTAATTGCAATTCGCTGTCGCTCACTTTGAATAGAATAGAGTTGAACCCAAGGATAGCGAGATGGGCATTGGAGCTACAGGAATATGATTATGAGTTAATTCACCGATCGGGAACACGGATGCAGCATGTGGATGCATTGAGTAGATCAACCAACATAATGATAATAGAGACCAACAGTTTTGAAGACAATCTTGTCATTTGTCAAGGAAAAGATTCAGAGTTAAAGAAAATTAAGGAGTTGTTGGAAACGTCAGAACATAAGTGGTTTGAGATGAGAAATGGAGTAGTGTACAGGAAAACAAATGATAAAAGACTGTTATTCTATGTGCCAAGGGAAATGGAGGATCATGTTTTATACAAGTACCATGATGAATTGGGTCATATAGGCAGGGACAAGATGATAGATGCGATTCACAAAAGTTATTGGTTTCCAGGTATCAAAGAAAAGGCTATAAAACATATTGAAAATTTGTTTGAGCTGTGTTGCGTTTTCACCAAAAAATGGAAAAGGAGAAGGATTTCTAAATAGTATTCCAAAAGGAAACAGGCCTTTTGAAATTGTGCATATCGATCACTATGGACCAGCAGATTCTGGTAGATCAAAAAAGCACATTTTTGTGGTTGTCAATGCGTTTACCAAATATGTGAGGTTATACACCACAAAGACAACAAATACCAGAGAAGTAGTGCAAGCATTGAAAGACTATTTTAGAGCTTACAGCAGGCCAAGATGTATTATTTCGGACAGAGGAAGTTGTTTCACTTCAGCGGAATTTGAAACTTTTATGAAAGAGTGCAATGTAAAACATGTTAAGATAGCGACTGGTTCGCCTCAGGCCAACGGACAAGTGGAAAGGATAAATAGAAGTCTCGGACCAATGATAGCGAAAATGACTGAGCCTGAAAAAGGAATTTATTGGGATAACGTAATAGAAGAGGTAGAATATGCGTTTAACAATACTCAGCAGAGAAGCATTAAGCAATGTCCCAGCAAAATGCTATTTGGTATGGATCAGAGAGGACAGATCAGAGATGAACTAAGAGAAAAGCTAGAGGAAGTTGAGAATTCAGAGGAAACGCCAAACTTAGCAGACATACGAAAAGAAGGGGAAATGCATCAACGACAGGCACAATTATATAATGAAGAATATTACAATAGCAAAAAGAAAAAGTCAACAGAATACAAAGAAGGAGATTATGTAATGGTCAAGAATTTTGACAGTACTGTAGGGGCGTCCAAGAAACTGATTCCAAAGAACAAAGGGCCTTATATTATTGATAAAGTTTTAAAGAACAATAGGTTTTTATTAAAAGATGTAGAAGGATTTCAGCTTTCACGTAACCCGTATCAAGGTGTTTGGAGTGGCCAGAACATAAGGCATTGGATAGGAAAAAGATAATTTAAGTCTAATATTAATATTATGTTAATTATGTAAGTAAATTGTAAACTTGAGAAACATTATAAACATAGATTTTAACATTAACCATGTAAGATCAGGGGATCTTAGATTGTCAGGACGGCCGAGTTGTAGTAGGCAACCCTGGCTAACTCTCTATTGAGTCGCTCTCAGGAGTTCGCTCTCACACTCTGACTCTCAGAGAGAGCATAAGCAGGGTGGGTTTGTAGCAGACAGACAACGCTGGCAGCGGCTAGTCTAGATCGAGCGATTGACAGAGGCAGAAGCCAACTTGTGATAAGCAATTAATATAAGTGCTACCGCTTACAATCTGTATAATAAATATCTAAACTTAACTAAATAAACTAAAGAACTACACATTTAAACTAAAGAACAAGAACTATACTCTTACAAACGGCACATTCGATTACCGACCCCGCTATTATAATTAAATTTGAGATGTTCAGCGATAAGGTCTTACTAATGAAGCAGTTAGCTGCTTACCGTCGCGAGACAAAACAACACCTAATTTTGGAGATGCTGGGCTTTGACTCTTCAGCGCCCTTCTATATTAATGACCAGCTAACCAGAGAGAACTATGCAGTTTTCAAAGAAGCTTTGCTGCTGAAAAAACGTAAAGTTCTCTCTGCAGTCTTCAATCGTCGTGGGCTCGTGCACGTCAGGCGAAATGCGAGTGATGGCGTGCATTGCATTCAGAGCTTGGAAGAGCTTTCGAGTTTGACAAACGATCATTCTCTGCCCTCCTCCTCCCCTCCCTCCTCTGATATTGTCACCAATGAACCTTATGCTCCCGCTGATGCACCAGCTGGCTCGGAAGTGTCTCAACTGCAGCAGAGCTTTCGTGAGCAATTGTAACAAAATAATATTAGAAAACTGTATTTCCTTACTCTACTATTTGTACCTAAACTTAATTTTACTTAGCTATATCGTTAATTTTGTCCTTGCAAGTATAGTCAAATCTGTTCAGTGTGCGTTCCTAATAGGCCCTCATCTCCCCATTGGAGTTAATACCTTGTAGTTCCATAGCAAGCAGCATAATACGAATTCTAGGAAAACAAAGAAACGGTTTAAATGTTGTTCACCTTAATGCGCAGAGTCTAGGGAAGAAAATGGATGAGCTTAGATTCTTATTTGTGAATTCAAATGTAGATGTTGTATGTGTTTCTGAGACGTGGTTTGTCTATAATTCCAGTGATTTATTGTTTGATTGTGATGGCTACATGTTGTACCGTTCAGACCGTGTAAGCCATGCCGGTGGTGTTGCGATATATATTAAACAAAATCTTAGGAGTAGACTAGTATGTAAGAATTCCCCTGAGAGTGTTTAGAATAGAATAGAATAGAATAGAGAGTAGAATATTTATTTATAAAAATTTTACATAACAAACATGGTGATAAAACATTGATTGGTTGTAGTTATCGACCACATCGGCAACTCGAATACTCTAACCTGATAAATTTACTAGCGGACTTTTCAATGCTTTATTCCGATGTCATATTGACTGGTGACATGAACAGCAACTTGCTCAATGAAAACCACCTCCAACACGAAATGGAATTTCTTGGGTTAAGTGTGGTCAATAACACTGTACCTACACACTTCACAAATAACTCTTACACCCTGTTAGATGTTTTATTTGTCAGCGACCCTAACAAAATTCTAATCTACGACCAAGTCTCAGCCCCAGCTTTTTCGAAACACGATCTTATCTTTCTGACTTACGAGTTAGACCTAGACCACATTGACCTTACTTTTACATATAGAGACCTTAAAAACATTGATTATGCATCCCTCGCTGTAGAATTTAGTAAATGTGACTGGTCCCCTATCTATAACATGTCCACCCCCGACTCGCAACTAGCAGTATTTCACTCGAATTTTGACTACCTACTCAATACATGTGCACCACTTAAATCAAAAATAATCAAGCCATCCCAAAACCCATGGTTCAATAATACCATTAAACGCTACATTAAACTGCGTGACGTTGCCTACAACAGGTGGGAACGTTACAAAACTCCCTCTTTACGGTCAGAATCTAAAAAACTTAGAAACACCGTCACCAAAATGATAAGCTCTGCTAAAAGTGCATTCTACCACACTAAGCTTACCAGTGCAAGAGCATCGGGTCAAATTTGGAAGGAGCTCAAGAAGCTAGGTATAAGCAAAAGTAGTCCTCTACCAAGTTGTGATTTGGATGTGGATCAACTAAACGAAAAATTTTTGCAGGCAAACGTATCAGCTCCAACTCGAAATATGTATGTAGACTTTAGACCCCGCTGTGATATTAGTTTTAGCTTCATGTGTGTCCGCTCGTGTGATGTCTTAGAAAGTATTTTAAATGTTAAGTCGGATGCAGAAGGTCTGGACAAGCTAAACCCTAAATTTTTAAAAATTCTACTGCCAATGATAATTGATCACATTACCCATATTTTTAACACCGCCCTTACTACGTCCATTTTCCCTAGCATGTGGAAAGCCGCAAAAGTGATACCAACACCTAAATCGAATGGCGACTTCAGACCTATCTCCATCCTTCCCTTTCTATCAAAGGCCTTCGAGCAAATAATTGCCAAGCAAGTGCAAGCATTTCTTGACCTAAACTCTTTTATGAGTCAGAAGCAATCAGGATTCAAAAAGAACCGTAGCTGTACAACTGCCATCTTAAATATAGTCGAAGAAATCCGCAAGCAAGTTGATGAAAGCCATGTAACATTCTTGACCCTATTAGATTTTAGTAAAGCATTTGACACGGTGGACCATGATATACTATGCACTAAGCTAAGCCATTTATTCAACTTTTCTTCCTCTGCTTCGAATATGATTAGATCATATCTTTCATATAGACAGCAAGCCGTAGTTTCAAGTAACCGCATGTCACAGTTGCTTCCGACTACTCGGGGAGTCCCTCAAGGGTCTGTTCTTGGTCCACTTTTGTTTTCGATGTATATAAATGACTTTCCTGATAGTTTGTGTAACTGTGCAGTCCATATGTATGCTGACGATGTTCAGCTGTATGTTAGTCGTCCGTTGCGTATATGTAATGAAAACCTCCTTAAAATAAGCAACTGGGCAAAGGCGAACGGTCTGGGGTTGAGCCCGTCAAAATCTAAGTGCTTAATTGTGTACAAAAAGACCATTGATATAACCCAGCTACCCAAGCTTACTATTGATGACAATGCCTTGGAATATGTGAATCAAATATGTAACCTAGGTATACAATTTAATGCAACGCTCTGCTGGAGCAACCACATAGCAAAAGCTTCTGGAAAAACTTATGGCTATCTCAGGCAGCTATCTGTTTCAAAACAAATTATACCGCAGAACATTAAAATGCTCATAGCAAGAACATGTTTAGTACCGACTTTATTTTATGGCATAGAAATTTTTGCTTGTAGCGATGCTAATAGTATGCAACGACTCCGAGTGACCTTCAACTCTATTGCGAGATATGTCTTCGACCGTAAGCCCTCTGAGCATATAACGACATTTGCCAACCAAATATTTGACCTGCCTCTTGAATCGTGGATTAAGCTTAGAACTCTCATTTTTGTCCATAAAATAATTGTTAGTTGTGAACCACCGTACTTATTTGAAAAATTAGAATTCGCCTCATCCGCGAGAACTAATAATTTAATTTGCCCAAGATTGAACCTGGCCAGCTCAGGAAAACATTTCTTCGTCTTTGCTGCTCGCTGCTGGAACCTGCTTCCACACCAACTCAAAACCATTAGGAACGCAACACTTTTTCAAACTAACCTTACCGCCTATCTTAAAAGTCAAATCGATTAAAAATGATTAGGTTATTCTAATAACAATCAATTCAAAAATTTTGTAAAACTATATTAAATGTTAAATTTCCCTATTAGTAATTAAGCTAGGATACATTATTTATTTTTCAACTACCTCCCAACAACAAATTGTGATTAATACTATAATTATCAAGACTAGTTCTTGTTGTATTGGGAAAACTATTAAACAAACAAACAAACAAGCAGAGGGTTTATTGAATTTGTCCAGATGTTTGTAGCGCATAGAAGGAAGCATTTCCGACCACATGAAGTATATATATTCTTGATCAGCATTTTCAAAAAAGTTATCGTCATCACTGAAAATGTAGTTTGCTGTCCTCATTGTGTTGCTTCTGCATTTGCATTTTCAGAACATCTGTTCTTTGTTGACAATGAACAAACTGTCAGTGAAAAATACAAATTGAGAATGGATAATCAATTGGACAGAATATTTAATGTTGGCGAGAGTCTGGAGTGCTTCCATGTCCATATATTCCAGCGTGCTCATGGAAAACCATCGCCGGAATTCATCTCGCAGTGTCGGGACATACGTAAACATACAAACTCAAGCGAGTTCTTCAAGGAGAAGTGTGAGAGAAGCGCATTTAATATTTTGGTGGCTCGGTGACCTAGGCTGACAAGGAAAGACACACCAAAATGATTGGAATTACGTTATATTGGGCTTCTCCGCAGAATACCGAAAACTTGGGAGACTGTTCGGTATTTCAAAAACAATTTTGAACGACTTCTGCCGAGAAGTCATCATCCAGTTGGCAGACAGATGAGTTTTGAGTTTGAG
>JAWNNO010003084.1:0-25448 GCA_035044985.1 Lordiphosa fenestrarum
CTATGTGTTTTACTCACGGATTGCAGTTTGTTTTTTTAATCATCAACAGTCAGTTTCTTTTTCAACTGACGATTAGCATTGAGGTCTTTCTCGATGTAAATGTCCGAACCTTTAAGTTTGCTGGAGGCCTTGAGGTTAGATTGCAGAGTATACCTCAACTATCACGTTCATTTTTGCATTTCGATCGAATATTTTCCTGGCACTAGTGACCCGTACAGAAGGCGGCGAACTGGAGAGTGGTTCTGCATCCTTTTCTACTTCCCGGGATATCTCCTTGTTGGACATTAGGCGTTTAAAGCTGAGATTTTTATTTTTGATAAGATCTTCCATCGAGTTCATTCGTTTTTGGTCTGCTTCTCTGTCCTTTTTTAGTGGCTCGATGTTAAGTTTGAGCTGATCGTTTTGCTGCTTGAGCGCCGACATATCCGTTGAGAGGAATTCCAGCTTTTCTAAAACCTCTGCATTTGTTTCCTTGTTCTGACATTTCTGATAGAGTTTGTTCCTTTGGCATTGCGTGCTCCTCCGGAGATGTATCCCCTAGTAGTCTTTTATTTAGGTTTGCCCGGATGATGGTGTATGATTAGCTGGCGGCGTTCGCTTCATCGTGTGAGAAACTTTTACAGCCCCCATCGTGTCTTTCAGTTACGCTTGGCGATGAAGCTTAGCTTGGTTGGAGTCTTGGCTTCACAGTTTGCTGCAGGTGGAGCTTTTGGTTCAAGGAATATTGTTGTCTCGCTTACTCACATGCACTTCAATGGTTTGTCTATCGTGGACTTTGGCCGAGGCTTCTTTCAGTTGTCTTTTTATACCCGTTACTCGTAGAGTAAAAAGGGTATACTAAAGTCGTGCAAATGTATGTAACAGGCAGAAGGAAGCATCTCCGATATCATAAAGTATATATATTCTTCATCAGCATCAACAGCCTAGTCGATATAGCCATGTCCGTCTATCCGTCCGTCCGTTCGTCTGTATGAACACCTAGATCTCAGAGACTAGAAGAGCTAGAGTAACCAAATTTTAGATGTAAGCTAGTATTGTCTGTAGGCAGATCAAGTTTGTTTCAAATTTTGGCCACGCCCCCTCCGGCCCCCGGAATAAAAAAATGCTGAATAACTCCCACAATTTTTAAGATATCGAGCTCAGATTTTGCAGTCTATGTGGCCAATATCTACAATCTCACAAGTTTTCAAAAGGATCGGATAATAAATGGCCGAGTTAAAAAAATTTTGCATATGTACTTATCCGAGCCGCATGAGGTTATTAAACACTAATTGAACTGAGTAACGGGTATTTCGAAGTCGGGCAGGGCCGACTTTAACTTACCACGGCCTTCGATTAGGGCATTGCCCTTGAGACGGTGGGAAGCGGCACAACGGCCGGTAGGCAAGGCCATAAAAGGGGGTGTAGGGCGCATACGAGCAAGAAATTTCCACTCGAGTCGGCGGCAGACGAACGTCTCACAGTCCCCAGATAAAATTTCGAAAAGTTTGCGGTGGCTTTTACTGTGTTTGATTAATCTTGGCGGCTTACAAATTTCGAGTCCGGTCATCCTCAAACCAAATCCCACGGAGCACCAAAGCCCTGGGGTCGGACTGCCGTTGGAGCGCTCTGCAAGATTTCCATATTATTTAATTTTGGGAAGACTCCTGACGTCTGGACGGCTGCCGTCGACGATAAAGTTAAACCCGAGTGAGTTTGTTCCGCAAAAAGCGGTATAGCCTAGCGCCAGCCAACCCCGTACGTTTGGGGACAACAAGCGCCTCGCCGACCATCCTGGTGGTGTCCTTGGTGGCCGTTCGTCCTAGGCCGAGGACTGAAACAAAAGGGGGGAAAGAGGCGACAGCAGTCGGGGGAGCGGCTGCTCAGGCGATCCGTGCATGACCCTACCTGGCCTTAGGCAAACACGCCGGGATGCTGCCCGTGACCTCTTAAATATATCTATTAAAATATTTAATACATACATATTTCCACATACATACATATATATATCAAGACACGTTCTTTATTCTTATAAAATTTAAGTGTAGGAATTAAGTAGGGTGAGAAACAAAAAATTTGTGAAGGCCACGCTGCGCGAGCTCGCATTAGCGAATGATCCGTGCTGAAAATAGAGAGAATTTTTGACATTTTGAAAATACGGGAGATCTACAAACCGAAATCATATTTACCCCAAAGTCCCTGGCAGTATCTTTCCAACCGTCCACAAATTTAAGCTTCAATAGGATAGGTAGGGAACCTGTGTTGAAAGAAGGATTCTAATTAATATAAGTACATGCACTAAGTGTTTGTAGGTCCTCCCTTTAATCGTCCCCAAATCCACGTCTCCGTTGAAGGAGAGTCATCCCGATTATCGCCTCTTAGCTCGTGGAGTGACCTGTCAAATGAGATAAAGTCCTTGAACCATTCTGTTAGTATTGTCCAAACAATGAATTGTTAGTTGATCAAATTTGAATCGACGGAGGAATCCATGTTTAAGTATAGGCAAAATTTTGTGAATTAAAATCGTAAGGATAATGGAAATGTTTGTGTGAGTCTTTTCGGTAAGGGGGGAAAGGGAAGCTTAGGGATCATTGAGTAGGCTGGTCCCGGAACGTAGGAGGGTGGCCTAAGCAGGATCGGACCAATCTGGCCACAGGAAGGGTGGGTGCGCAGAGGCATAACATCTACCCTCAAGTTTTGTTTCGTCCTTGCCAGGTTAGTGTGTCTTGTTTTGAATTTTTGTATAGCTGATCGACCGTTGAAGAGCAGAGATGCGCTCCTGAGTGTGGATTGTGCGACCTGTGGGCATTGGGATGGACCCGGTCCTGAGTGGGACGAGCTAGCCGGCCTAGCCCAAAGTAAAATAAAGCAAGTTCGTAACAGTATTTCGTCGTTTTATTAGGAGCCTCTTCACAGCAACAAACTTTCCGCACCAGGGTTACATTACATTATGTTGTTCAAATAACTCAACCTGAAAACTTAATGGCTCTCATCGGGAGCTAGGAATTGATTTTAGACACATAGCTTCAAGGTGAAACACTCTTAGAATTCTTCGTTGATTCCGATTCCAACAAACAGACGGACAGACGGACGGACGGAGAGACGGACAGACTGACGGACGAAGCTCAATCTACTCAGATCATCACCCTGATCGAGAATATATATAGTTAATGGGGTCGGAAATGAATATTTCTTTGCATTGGAAACTTCTGGGCAATATTATAATACCCTTTGCATGGATTTACAAATTACGGTAAAGGTAGCAAGCCAAAAATACAAAAATGTACCGATTTTAACGTCTTTGCAAGGTCTATGCAATAAGGATATCAGAGCTGTAAAGGATTCAATCATTTCAAGATTGATTCTCGAATCAATCACAACCTGATTGAAAAAAACAACAATTGCATTCAATTTGTTGTAAATCATTAAGATTGCTTCTTTTGAAAGTAAACAATTCTGTTTAAGATAAAACCATTTATAAATATGGTGAAATAAATGCGCTTTTGCATTGATCCTGGCTTGATATTGATTGGGAGTAAAGTTGGTTTTGCATTACTACAATTTTTATCCCCGTTGGTATTTTTCGCAGCAACTACTTAAGAAAGTATTTATCGGTTTTATTACCAAGGAGATCTATTTACATTAAATTGCGCTTATACATCCTGGGATGATTTTCAACTTGATTGACAGTTTTTTTTTATTATAATTATTTTGTATCGCGTAGTTGTTACTAATCAAGGAGCTCCCCGACATTGTTGAAACTTGGTTAAAATTAACTTAGCATGTGCCCCTTTAAGATTCATTATATAGTTATACTCTGTACCGTAGGTACATAGAGTATTATAAGTTTGTGCAAAAGTATGTAACATCCAGAAGGAAGCATCTCCGACCCCATAAAGTATATATATTCTTGATCAGCATCAACAGCCGAGTCGATATAGCCATGTCCGTCTGTCCGTCTGTCCGTATGAACGCACAGATCTCAGAGATGGTAAGAGATAGAGGTTTGACGTGTATGGGACATATGCTTCTTATGTCTGCAGGCAGATCAAGTTTATTTTCAATTTTGGCCACGCCCCCTCCCGCCCCCGCAATTTAGAAAAAACGTCATATCTCCCACAGTTTTGAAGATAGATGGCTTGTTCCTTCTGGACATATTTAGTTATTAGGATAACTTATCGATCCGCCAAAGGAATGAAGAAGATCGGATGAACGGTTTTCGAGTTATGATCAAAAGACAAAATTTCTTGGTACAGAGTATGTTATAGTCGGGCTTGACCGACTTTCTTTCTTGTTTTTTAATGGATTTTACTGTCAAATTAAATTTGTTTTTATTATTATTATTATTTGAAAAAATTGATACCCAATTGCAAATTGTGTCCAATTGGAAAGCCATAGCAACGTGGGCCTTAGGCTGGTGATGATTATTTATGGGTATTATACAATAGGTGGCTTATATTTAAGTTTTGAAAGTTTTTGGAACATTTCTTAGTTATATAAAAAGGTGTACATTGATTTATTCTTATCTGTAAGCTATTTTTAGTTTTACATGTTTCATTTTTTTTTTTTCTTTTTTTAAATATCGTGGTACAAGTTTATGGATTTAAGGAAGTTTAGGGTTTGGGTGGAATTGTGGTGTGCGAATGGTTCTCGTGGGGATTGACCTAGATGTAGGGTTCTTTGGGTAAGGATTTTCTGGCATTCTAAAACTATATGTATAATAGTGAAGGGAGTGTTGCAGTGCTGGCAGATGGGAGCCGCGGTTTTGTCAAAAATATACTTGTGTGTTGCTAGAGTATGGCCTAGGCGTATTCTTGAGAATTTTATGGCGTCAAGACGCGAGTGAGTATGTTTTTGGGTTTTGTACTCTTGAGAGTTGGTGCCATTGGGATTGATAGTTTTGTAGTGCAGCGAAGTGTTGCTATATAAGGTGTTCTTGTAGTTAAGAGAAATTTGCTTTATGTGTTTCCGTAGGTCGTTGATATTGAAATTTTGTTCGACAATTAGGGGAGATGTATGGGCATTTTTTGCTGTTTGATCGGCCATTTCGTTGCCGGGAATGTTGCAGTGCCCGGGTACCCATATTAGTACGAATTTATTGTATTTGGTATGTAGAAGTTTTCTTACAGCAGTGGGATAAAAGTCGGTATTGTTGTAGTTGGCTATTGCTTTGAGGGCGGATAAGGATAAAGGAGTGCATATTGCGAACTTTCCTCTTTTACTGATCGCGAATTGGCAGGCATTCCAGATGGCTGCGATTTCTGCTGTGAAAATGGACGAGAAGTTAGGAAGAAGTTGGGTTGAGACTATTGAGTTTACGGTGGTAACGCTGTAAGATGTGCCTGAGCTTGATTTGGAGCCGTCGGTGAATAAAAAGTTGTGGTCTTTAAAGGAGTCTTGAATTTCTAAAAATTTTGATTGGAATATTTCTGGGAAAGTTTCTGCTTTTAGAGTGGTGTGTAAGGATGTTATTATGCGGCGTGTCCTGATGGCCCAGGGGGGGGTTGAGTGTTTATTGCTGTTGAGAGGCGATATTGGTATGTTGTTTATTTTGCAGAGTTTAATTGTGTTGTGTAACACTGAGGGAAGCCTAGGTGTCCGTTTTGATTTAATGATTTTTTTGTAAATGTCTTCTATTGGCGAATGTCTGGAGTTTAGGATGATATTGGAGTTTTTGTAGATGGCTTGAGTGGTTCTATCTTCTATTGGCATAAGGTTGGCTTCGTATAAAAGGTTGCTTGTTCGAGTGGTACGTAATGCGCCAAATGCAAGTCTGAGTGCTGAGTGGTATATTGTCCTAAGCTTATTTAAGGTAGATTTTGGTGAGTTTCCGTAGATGTGTAGGCAGAAGTCTATTTTGGACATTATGATGGATTTAATGACGTTAACAATGGAGACAGTGCTGCAGTTGTATTTGAAGCTAGAGAGGCATTTGACGATTTTGAGTCTTTTTGAAAGTTGTACTAGAAGATTATCTATGTGTGTTTTCCACTTGTACCGGCTGTCTATTGTAAGTCCTAGAATTTTAAGTGATTTTACCGTTTCCAATGCAAATACGTTGGATTGAAGTTGGAATGTGCAATGTTTTTTGCGGCAGATATGTAGGTGTTTGCATTTTGGGGTGGAAAGTGAGGCACCAGAGTAGTCGCACCATGAGGTGATGTCTGTGAAGAGGTCGTTAATGTTGAGCGAGAATGTGTTTTTTTTTAATTTTCTTAGCTATAGTATAGTCGTCAGCGTAAGCTGTAAACTCGAACGATTTGTGTCTCGATATGGTTTTGTTTAATTTGTTATATGCTATAGCGAAAAGTATAACGGATAGTGGGGATCCCTGAGGAATTCCATTTTCTAGTGGTTTAGGTGATGAGTAGGAGTTTGTGACTTGTACTGTTATTTTTCTGTGCGTGAGGGAGTTTGTTATGTAGCTGAGCATTTTTTGGCCTATTTTCCAGTTTTTGAGCTCGTCTGCAATTGTGTGGATGCCTATTCTGTCGAAGGCTTTTGCAAAGTCAAGCGATAGTACTGATATGTGGTTCTTTGTGGAAAGTGCTGAGGTAGTCTGATAGTCTATTACAGCTAGAGCGTCAGATACCGATTTCCCTTTTCTAAATCCCATTTGGCGACTGTCTAGGTGCTTGCAGTTTGTAGCAAGCCACCACAGTCGGTTAGCTATTATTTTATCGATTAGTTTTGCAATACATGGGTTAAGGGAGATCGGTCTGTAGGAGTTGAGAGAGGTTTTGTCTGCGTTTGGTTTTAAAATGGGTATGATAGTGCTAGTCTTGAATTGTTGCGGTAGGTGATTGTCGAGTATATTGTTAAATAGTTCAAGGATACGAAGGGTAACTGCTAATGGTAAGTGTTGAAGCATTTGGTAGGTGATGCGGTCGCGGCCGGGGCATTTTCCTTTTAATTTGTTAAGTGCGGATTTTAGTTCGATTAGGGTTATTTTCTTTTCTAGATGCATTGCTTCGGGGGAGGGGCTATACGATATGTCAGAAGTTACTTGTTGTTTGTGTTGTATAAAGGTGTTTGAAAAGTTGAAGTCGGAAGATAAGTTGGACCAGTGTTTACATAGGTTTTCAGCTATTTCAGATGGGTCAGTGGTTGCTTGGGTTGGATTATTTAATTCGGCAAGGCAGTGAATACTGTGGCGGGTTTTTAGACCGCAAAATCTGTTTATGTTGGACCAAATCTGAGATATGGGTGTGTTAGGGCTTATATCGGATGTAAATAGTAATGTGGATTGTCGTTTTTTGATTTTAATCTCGCGTTTAAGAAGTGCATTTGCTCTTTTGTAGCTTAGGATGTTGTCTTGGTGATGATGTTTTTTAGTTTTTTCCATTCTTTAATTTTATTTTTCTTTAGTTGCTCCAGTGTTTTGTCCCACCATGGGACGTTGTATTTGAAGTGTTTTTTGGGGGAAGTTTGTGGGATGGCCTGATTGGCGCTTTGTAATATAATTTTTGTTATGTTTGCCGTTTCTTGGTTAATGTTGGAGCTGTGGGGTCTTTCGGCGTTGAATTTTTGTGTGAGTTCGCTAAATAGTGGCCAATTAGCTTTGTTTGTATGGAATTTTGGTTTTTGGTCTGTGTAGTTTTTGTTTTGTTGTTCGAAAAGGTCTATGTAGATAGGAAAATAGTCGCTGCCTGATAAGGAGGGATCTGTTTTCCATTTTGCGTAGATGGATAGTTGTGGGGATGCTAGGGATAGATCAATATGGGTGAATGTGTGGTGTGTTGAAAAGTGGGTCGGAGAGCCGTCGTTAAGAGTAGTTAAGGAGGATTGGTTGACGAACTTAAAGATTATGTTACCTCTTAAATTGTTTGTCTGCGATCCCCAGCTAGTATGCCAGCTGTTGAAGTCGCCGACTATTAGAATAGGGTGGGGGAGGTTGCTAAACATATTTCTGAGATTGTTGATGTTGAATTTCTTATTAGGGGGTATGTACGTGGAGACTATTATGAATTTTATTTTGGAGTGAATTAGAGTGGCTACTGCGTCTAAGTCGTTATTAAGGGGGAAGGATTCTTGCTGAATAGAATTGTGGATTAATAAGGCAGTGCCTCCATATGAGTTATTCGATAGGTTTTCGTGATATGCTGTGTAGTTGATTGGGGTGGGGTAAACATGATGGGAGTGAAGGTGCGTCTCTTGGAGACATATGATCTTTGGTGATGTTTTTTTAATGATGATTTGTAACTGATCGTAATTGTTGTTAAATCCATTTATGTTCCATTGAAGAATTTTTAAAGACATGATGAGTTCAGAAGGAATATGGTTAATAGGATTTGGTGGGAGATTTGAGGTCAGAATAGAATCAGTTACATTTAAAGATTTGAGTTGATGTACATGTCGACAAACCATGTAGCCAACTCAAAAGTGGATGTTAAGATCGGCTGGGCTGAAAAATAATTTAACCATAGTGCTTCGTACTGTTGATATTTGGAGATATTGCCGTTAGCTCTAAGTACCAACAGGACGGGTGCGCTTAGCTAGATTAGGTTACAGCCCAGTCGGAGTGTTTTTCTTTTTTTTATACTCTGTACCGTAGGTACATAGAGTATTATAAGTTTGTGCAAAAGTATGTAACATCCAGAAGGAAGCATCTCCGACCCCATAAAGTATATATATCTTGATCAGCATCAACAGCCGAGTCGATATAGCCATGTCCGTCTGTCCGTCTGTCCGTATGAACGCACAGATCTCAGAGATGGTAAGAGATAGAGGTTTGACGTGTATGGGACATATGCTTCTTATGTCTGCAGGCAGATCAAGTTTATTTTCAATTTTGGCCACGCCCCCTCCCGCCCCCGCAATTTAGAAAAAACATCATATCTCCCACAGTTTTGAAGATAGATGGCTTGTTCCTTCTGGACATATTTAGTTATTAGAATAACTTATCGATCCGCTAAAGGAATGAAGAAGATCGGATGAACGGTTTTCGAGTTATGATCAAAAGACAAAATTTCTTGGTACAGAGTATGTTATAGTCGGGCTTGACCGACTTTCTTTCTTGTTTTTTTTAATTTACATTGCTAATTTTGGGTTTGTTAGGTTGTTTAGGCTTGAAGGTAGTTTTTAACGTGTTGCTATTCTTAGGGTAGATAGTAATTTTTGAGTCGGTTTTACTTGAAGATTGTGGGTCTTTATCGGCAGTGGAGTTCTTGGATACGTCCACTTCCATATCTGTGTCTGGGGTTTGATGAGGGTTTGCGAGGTCTTCTTTGTGTGAATTGTCAGGCGAGGTAGGCTGTAAATCGGAGTAGTCGCGAAGTTGTGTGTGGCGGGCATTGGTAGCGTTTGATGTTGTGTTTGGTTTGTCTCCGCGGAGGACTGCAATATAGGATGTGGCAAGCTGACGGCGTTCATTGTAAAGTAATATGGCATTTTTCATTGTAGTGTTTTCGATGATCTTAAAGGCAAGTATCTCTTTGTTTTTTATAAACGATGGACATCTGCGATCAAGTGAGTTGTGTTGGTAATTTGTGAGTCCGTTTTCCTTACAGTTAATGCAGCAGTGAAGGTTGTTGCACGGTTCAAGTGATTCAGGGTCAATATGGGCTGGGTTGCCGCAGTGTACACAAAGTGTGTCGCTTTTGCAGGACTTTGTTGGGTGTCCTAGTCTACCGCAGTTTTTGCAGCGTAGGGGCTGAGGAATGTATGGGCGTATGGATACTTTTTGGTAACCGATTGATAAGTCTACTGGTAGCTGTGGGGTGCAGAAGGTGATGACTATTAGGCCGGTTTCTTTTAGGGTGTTTGATTTTTTGCACTCTATAACATTTTGTTTTTTTAGCTCGTTTGTTATCTCTTCTTCGGGGACGTCTCTAAGGCTGTTGCAGTATATGACTCCCTTGGAACAGTTTTTGGTGTTGTGTTCAGTTACGCTTACTTTTATTGTGTTTGTGAATGATGTTAGTGTGATGAGTTTGGCAGCTTGAGAGAAGTTTTTGTAGCCCGTTGTAGCGGATTGACTCGACTTTGGTGACTTTTCCGTCGCAGATGTTGTCGATTACTTTTTCCACTAAGAATGGAGAGATGTTTTCGAGGGTTTCATTGCTGTCGATTCTTGATATTATAAGGAACTTTGGGCCGTGTGAAATGAATTTTAGGCGTTTGGTTTTGTCGGTGGTAAACTGTAATTGTGCAGTTTGCTTGTGTCGATCAGGAGGGTCTAACATGTTGCTTTGCTTTTGCGGCGGTGAGACCGCTACTCTGGCGTCGGTGTTTTAGTTCTTATCAGTTGTTTTGGTTGTTGTTGTAAAGTTTGCAGATTTTGTTTTGAGTTTATTTGGTTTGGTTTGGTAAATTTGCGATTTGTGTTAGGCACGTCCGATCTCTATTCGAGTTGAATTGTGACTGACTGAAATTAAATTTGTAATTTGCTTTGTATATGAAAAGATTTAAAGTGGAAATTTTGTCCTTTTTTGATTAAGTCTATATATGATTCAAGTCATAATGGATTTAAAACATTTGGTGTTTTAAATCAGAAATAAAAAAAGATTTAAATCTGTTTGGTTATTCAACCAACAGAGCAGCAGCAGCCCAAATCTACTAATTAAACTTCTTTTAAATCATGTTGTTGCTCTGTGAAGCAAAAGCGCATCTAAAGTAACTTCTCTTATTATTGTTTTGTTTTGCTAAAGCGCTCTCCTTGCAACTCTCTTGCTCTGTTAACTCTTCTATTTTGCTTGCACTTGGCCTTCAGCTCAAGGGGCAGCGCACGTCATTATCAGTTTCGCTTTCGTTGTGCTAGGCATCAGTTGTCGTTCTGATCCGCCGCAGCAAATATTCATTCGTTTTGTAGTAACAGCACGGATCAATTTGGATTCGCCTGCTTGCTAAACATTAACTTTGTTAACAATTTGAATTTCGGTTTGAGCACTGCCAGTCAGCCTGCTTAATAATTTACCCAACCTAAATCGGCCCTGTGCGGCAAATAAACAAATCTATTCTTTGAAAGAACACGATTCGGTGTTAAATTATTTGGACAAATTTATTGCAAATTTAATAGCTATTGAAACAGCTCAATAGCTCAACAAAATCTTTTAGATTTAAATAAAAATATAATTCAATTTGATTGCTCCAAAAGATTTATAAATCACCATAGAGCAATCATCAATGATTTCAAAAAGATTTAAATTTTAATGATTTCAAGCAAATTGAAAGCAATCACGAACTAAAGAAATCACGAAGATTTAAAATCAAACTGATTTAATTATTTTACAGCTCTGAAGGATATTAATCTATACATATATTTTAAAATGAATGTTTGTCTGTCCCTTATGCCTGCCTAAGCCGTTCATCTAATCGCGATAAAACTTTGTAAAATGGTTGACCACTTGCCCGGGAGGGTTTTGCAAGTTGGAAAAATGGCCAGGAAATGGGAACCAAACCGCGAAATTTGCAAAATTATACCAGCCTTTCGATTTTAATGAAAAATTGTGGATTGGGTGTAAGCTTGCCGTGAAAGGCTTGTAAGCAGAGCCTGCAAATAACAATTAACCGTTTTCCCTCTGCGGTCTGCGCTCTAACATAACCTAAAAAACATACTCGCTTGCCCTCACTCCCTGAGCAGAACCCTTCGCTTCTCTTCGTTTTGGTTTTCAGTTGGCTATTCTCTCTTAAGGTATTCTTGCTCATTCAATAACAACTTATGGAGAGCGATACAACTGAGCGGTTGCACAGTAAGAGTCATTGGATTACCGAAAAAAACGAACCGTTCAGCGCAAGCGGTGTTTTTTTCTGTTTTTTTTTTTTTTTTTTGTTCGCGGCCTATTTTCCGCGACTAAAACAATAGCGATCCGAACGAACTTAATTGAGGAAGGCAAGTGTGGCTTGTGCGACTCTCGAGCCGAAACAATTTTTACAAAATTTTGGTGCACCCTACTGTGTATGTTAATGACCTACATAATGTTCTGTCACTCTGTAATATACATATGTACGCTGATGATGAGCAAATGTATAATATGTAAGCCGTCCACTAAGTCAGTTAAATGAGTGTGTTTGTATATGTAATGAAGAACTCTCAAAAGTAAATGATTGGGCTAAGGAAAATGGCTTGGGACTTAATCCGCTTGAGTCCAAATGCTTAGCTCTGTACATAAAGGATATAGATGTGCTGCAGCTGCCAACACTATGTGTTGATGGTATGCCAATAAGTTATGTTGAGGAAGCTTCAAACTTGTGTATCCACTTCAACAAAAGATTATCATGGAATGACCACATCAATAAAGCAACTGCAAGGGTGTATGGATCACTTCGGCAGCTGTCTCTATCCCAAAAGTTTCTTCCAATTCAAGTTTGAATGATAGTAGCTAGAATGTGTCTGATACCTACGTTATTCTATGTCGTTGAGATCTTTGGGCATTGTGATGCTGTCAGTATGCATAAATTGAAAGTCGCGTTTAACTCTATAGCTCGTTATATATTCCACAGAAGCAGGAATGAGCATATTACGTTTTTTTCCAATAAAATATTTGATATGTGTCTTTTTGAATGGATAAAGTTTAGGGCCCTTATCTTATTACACAACATAATTACTCGCAGAGGACCAATTTATCTATATGAGAAGCTTAAGGGTAGTTTCTACCCCTGAGCCTCATTCTTTAATGCTTCCCTAAAAATTGAATTACACAAAAACTATAAGAGATATTGACAATCGGTTTTTTTTTATTGGATAGATAATTGATGAAACAAAAAAAGTTATTCTTGGTTTTGCTGTTGTTGTTGCAGTTGTTGTTGTAGCGCCCGTCAAAGTAGGGCAAAAAAAAAAAGTTGGTCCAATGGATCCGGATTTTTCTCCGAAACGGCTTATCCTAAATGGATGAACTAAAAAAGGATGTGCTCATAATTGATGTGGATTTCGAACCTGCCTCCACGTTTGAGGTAGGTTCAAAAACACCGGAGTTATAGGGCTGCAAAGTCAAAATTTCGAAAATGTACCTTTTTTCCTTCGTAAAATCGGTCTAGCTTCGCTATTTTTGAATCTGCCCGTGTTAAACAAAAAAAAATTTTTTTGAAATCGGTCAATATTTACTACATTTTTTTCCGGAACCAGTTCAAAAAAGTGGTTTTAAGATAATCGCGTTTAAAGTTTGGTTTTTGATTTCCACATACTAAATTTGTTTATAATTTTTCCCAAATACTTGTTTGAGCGAAGCTCTTTTACGGACGGTAGACTGGGGGGTAAATCCAGAAAACGATTGTCTTTGCGACAGATTTCTTTGGGTACGCTTTTGACTTTGCAAAGTCAGCAGCGTTTGTGTGTGAGCTCACTCAGTGCGTGCGTGTATATGTATGTATGCAACTTTCATGTATGCAGCAAATTATATGCGCTCTCTCATTTTCTCCCGCACTGGCACTCTCTGCTGCCGACGTGTTCGTTTTTTTCGCTTGTTGTTGTTACTGTTGGCATTGTTAACGGACTATTTTTTGCCGACGAGACCACCCATGATGCAACGATACAAGGTGAGGCGGTGTGAGTGTGATGCGTACTTTTGCCAAAAGCTTACGCTTCAAAAGTACGCGCAGCACTGATCGCGGAGGTACTTTGCAGAGAACTCACACTCATGGCACCTCACCTTATATAGTTGCATCATGAGACCACCTAATATTATTGCACCATGTCTCTGCTTACACTGGAGTCTGCTAACCAGTGTTGCCAATTTACCTATTTTCGCACCAGATCTAGGTATTATGTAAGGTCGAAAGTCAGAATGACTCTGCAAGAAAGCGATAGCAGCATGTGGGTTGTGAGCAGAGTTCGCAACAACCGGTCCTCTCTTTGCAGTTGTCAGAAAAAAAATCGGTTACGTGCGGCACATTGACAGAGAGGGACGGAAGCAACCTTTAAATGCGCTCTCTGGTTGTGCTCGGTTGGGAGAGGAGTGAAACACATTTGCTTTTGTTTTTTCTGTCTCGGTCTTTTGCCAACCGTTTTGCAGAGACCGCTTGCTCAAAAGATCTTAAATTAAAATACTACACAGAGGGAAAAATCGTGTTCAGAAAATAAGATTATTTTATCTCAAAACAAGAACAGAATGTGCTCTCAAATTTTTGAGAACAAATGTTCATCACCGAAAAGTATAAGTATCCATTCAGACGTGCGGCTGGGCAACAGCCTAACGAGCTAAAACGTCCGCCGTCGCGTCGTTGCGCGCTGGGCGTCTTGGGCTCCACTCCCAGTAAGTCCGAATTTTTTTTATTTTGTATACCCTTGCAAAGGGTATTATAATTTTGCCCAGTAGTTTGCAACGCATAGAAATATTCATTTCCGATCGTAGGTTTTCTTTGTTTTTTTATAATTCTCGCAACTATCGGACAACTATATGGTATAGCTGCCATTCAAAAGATAGGTTTGAAAAACAGTCTTAGTTAGAAAAACATTTTTGTTTTTAATGGTAGCATCCTGCAATTTGGCATTGGTTTGTTTCTCATGCTTTCATATAATTTTAAAAATTTTTGGCCAAGTCGGATCATATCATATAGCTCCCAAACGAACAATCGGTCGAAAAATGGGAAAATCAGTATTTTTTGAAAATATTTAAGCGACCACTTGCAAGGGTATAAAAACTTCGGCACAGACGAAGTTAGCTTAGCTTTCTCGTTTTAGTAACTGTGGGTTTAGCGACCTGGTTTTGATTTTTTAAGTCAAAGTGGATGTTGGCTGGCTGGCAAGATTTCTTGTGTGCATTTTAAAGGGCATGCTCTCTTTATAAATACCAAGGTATTCATTGTTTGTTTAATAGGGAAATATAACTGTGGGTTTAGCGACCTGGTTTTGATTTTTTAAGTCAAAGTGGCTGGCTCGAGGTCGGGTTAATTATAATTCAATAATTTAATAATTTAGTTTAAAATGTTCTTAAAAACTGAACATTTTAATTCATTGAAGTAAAAAATGTTTCTTGTGAGAAAATCCTTATGAATAGTTTTTGACAACGAAGTGCTCATATTGAGACCAATGTTCTCGGTTTTTATCTGTGTATCGAAAATTAATTTTTGAAATGCAAATTGCGAGTCTGGTCATTGTGCTTCGCCCAGGCGTACTAGCAGCTGCCATTAAAAGATATTTTTGAAAACAGTCTTAGTTAGAAAAACATTTTTGTTTTTAATGTAACATTGCATGGCATTGTATGTACATGCTTTCATATAGTACATGCAAATCGGATGACTATATCAATAGCTCACATAGCTGTGTGAAAATCTGAAAATATCGAATTTTTGACAACGAATGTGCTCTAGAACCAATGTTCAGGTTTTTACCGATGTCTCATATTGATGTCAATTGGAGTCTGGTCATTGTGCGTCGCCCAGGCGTCTGCTAGTATCACGATAGCGATACGGTATTTCGAACTGCCGCCATGAAGCAGGTTTTACATTTACGAATCGTCATTCGATGCTCCGGAGCCGTTTGGCCATCACGGTCTAATCAGTCGGTCCAGTTTTGAACGATTTCTCCTTTAGCGCCTTTAGCCTTGATATTTGTCAGGTTCGACTTTTACTGTTAACGATTTTCAAGACTATCAATTGTGCTCACTATCGATCATTTTCAAACACCACTTTGTGGGTTTTGGTTTATGCTCTCACGTTGCTCTTACATTTACAATACACAAAACAAAACTACTGTATATTGATTTGCCAGTATTGTATTTTTAAATCAGATTATGATTATCCTTCGTAAAGAGCCTCGCTCGTACCGGGTGTTCCACGACGCCCACTTCTTTTTTTTATTCATTTGGGTATAGGCTAGGACTGAAACAAATTTCATTCCAATCGGTTAATTGGTTCCCGAGAAATTAGGGGTAAAGTGCGTCAGGTCAGTCGGGGTAAAAAAAATTCTAAAAAAAGTTCTAAGTAAGATTTTTTTATAAAAATAAGCTTTCTTTTGGGGAAATTTCTAACATAACATTTTTTTCTGAAATTTTTTAGCTAAACAAAAATTACAGTATTTTAAAAAATACTGGGTTCGATAATAAAGTTTTTCGCGAGGGTTTCGAGGGTCGACCAAAAAGTTGTTTTTTTAAGAACGTGATTTTTAGGGGAAAAATTAGCCCGGGTTTTTTCAAAATTCAAATTTATATTCGTTTGTTCGAGAAAACAGCCTTTAAAAATACCACACACCAAATAAATACGTTTTTTGTCCATAAATGTAGACTTTCCTTCACAAAAAATATTCCCATTGTCGAATCTGCGTGAAATTTTTACTGAATGTTCTCAATACCCTAATTGTATTTTTAAGCAAAAAAAATTTGCTAGTTGTAGAAACTACCCTTAACTTTGCCATATCCTCTAAAACAAATAACCTAATTGCCCCAAAATAAAACTATCTAGTTCTGAAAAACAGTTCTTCACATATGCTGCTCGCCATTGGAATTCTCTACCGAATGATGTCAAATCGATAAAGAGCGGTACGCAATTTAAAATTACACTTAAAGAGCATCTTCAAAAACAAAATATTTAATATTTACCACATATAACTTTAATTAATTTGGTTTTTAAAGCGAAGTTCTTTTACGGACGGTGGACTGGGGGCAAATCCAGAACACGATTGTCTCTGCGACAGATTTCTTTGGCTACGCTCTTAACTTTGCAAAGTCAGCAGCTTTGGTCTATGCAAACCAGCCAGAGCAGCAGGTGGGTTGTGAGTTTGTGGGTCGTGGTGGGAGATCAGATGGGACCAAGACAACGGCCAAAACAGTGACCGTAACAGTGAGCAAAACACTGGCCGAAACAGTGACCGAGACAATGACCGAACCAGTGACCAAACCAGTGATCAAAACACTGACTGAAACAGTGACCGAAACAGTGACCGAAACAGTGACCAAAACACTGACCAGAACAGTGACCGAAACAGTAACCGAACAGTGACTAAACAGTAACCGAACCATTGGCCAAGGCAGTGATAAAAGCACTGACCGAAACAGTGACCTTAACAGTGACCAAAAGAGTGTCCGAAACAATGACCAAAACAAGGACGTGATATCATAGCAATTCAAACAATTAATGTGAAATGTCTACAAACAATGTAGTTAAACGGTCAAAATGGGAATTAAAGCAACAATTTCTATGGTTAATGTAAAATATCAAAACGAGAGCGTAAGTTAAAGTCGGCACGAAATACCCGTTACTCAGTTCAATTAGTGTTTAATAACCTCATGCGGGTCGGATAAGTATGCAACATTTTTTAACTCGGCCATTTATTATCCGATCCTTTTGAAAACTTGTGAGATTGTAGATATTGGCCACATAGACTACACTGCAAAATCTAAACTCGATATCTTATGGGAGTTGTTCAACATTTCTTATTGCGGGGGCGTGGCCAAAATTTAAAACAAACTAGATCTGCCTACAGACAATACTAGCTTACATCCAAAATTTGGTTGCTCTAGCTCTTCTAGTCTCTGAGATCTAGGTGTTCATACAGACGGACAGACTGACAAGCGGACATGGCTATATCGACTCGGCTGTTGATGCTGATGAAGAATATATATACTTTATGATATCGGAGATGCTTCCTTCTGCCTGTTACATACATTTGCACGACTTTAGTATACTCTTTTTACTCTACGAGTAACGGCAGCACTATAATACGCTCATATTCGATGAGCCTTCAGTTAGCGACGCCCAGGAGAATGCTAGTTTCACGATAGTGGCACAGTATTTCGAGCTGCATGAAGCAGGTTTTACATTTACGAATCGTCATTCGATGATTTTGAGCCCATTGGCCATCAAGGTTGTAATGTCGGTCATAATTTTGGACATATAGTCAACCAGTGTATTCATCTTTCTCCTTAAGGCTGAGAAATCGGCATTGTTGTTAACTGTTTGGCCCAGACGGTCGGTCTTTGTAGCGCTGATTGCTTAGGCTGCAGCTTCTACAACCTTGATATTTGGCAGGTTCGACTATCGATATTCAAGACTATCGAATGTGCCACTGCGTGTGTATTGGTGGATGATTAAAATGAAGTTTCTCTCTTTTGCTCTTACTTTTACAACAGTGTTCCCCAGCCAAGCCCTGGAGGGCTGAACACTTTCGGCAACTCACACCGAATGATTGCCGAAGTAATGCATCAGTAAGTGTGAGAGAGAGACTGAGCCTCTCTTCTTGGGAAACACTGTTTTGATTGTTTGTTTAATAGTTTTCCCAACAAGAACTAGTCTTGATAGTTATAGTGTTGGTCACAATATGTTATTCGGGGAGGTAGTTGAAAAATAAATAATGTATCCTAGCTTAATTACTAATAGGGAAATTTAACATTTAAAATAGTTTTACAAATTTTTTAGAATTGATTGTTATTAGAATAACCTAATCATTTTTATTCGTTTTGATTTTAAAGTTTTACGATTCAAAATGTAAATTAGACAAAAACCAAACTACTTTATATTCTTTTGCAAGTATTGTTATTTCAAATCAGGTTATGATTATCCCTCGTAAAGAGTTTCGCTCGTACCGGGTGTTCCACGACGCCCTCTCTATTTATTTCTTTTTTTTTATCTGAAAATTAATTTCTTGATTATCAATTTGAAATGTTTAATTATAACCTTTTTCTTGTGTGATTTATGTTAACGTCAGAGCTCCCAAAATATGCTCAACCAATTTTCTGTGCTGTCTTGCTCACCTAAATGACAGGTAAAACTGAAACAGACTTGCTCACTCTCAGAACAGAACACTTGTTTTTGCCTTTATTATGTTTTCTGTGTCATTGTTATCTATGAGAAAAACTCACGAAGCTGTCACACTATAACAGCTTGAAGGGAACAATTTCGTTTGGCTCTCAGTAACTCAGCATAAGCAACTGAGCAAAACGTTCTAAGTGTCTGCTCAAAGTGTTTTTTTTTGTTTTGTTGAATATACTTGTGTGCATGTGTTTTAAAATTGATATATGGTGTAAGTTAAACTATTTGCCAACAAAATGAAAACGATACGTAAATATACAAATTTGAAAACAGAATCTCCATGTTGTGTGTTAGTAAAATTTAAATTAACCACCATTGTATACCGCCGATATCATATCGATGCTCACAATAACAAACCGATAAAAGCGAGTGGCCCGTCTTGAACAAGCTCAGTATCGACAAGAGAGCTAGCAGAGTGACAATACGGTTAAATAAATAGCAAATAAGTAGCAAAAATAGGGATTAAATAATACAGGCAGATTCCTGGACAATAAACTTAAGCAATTCTATTTGGTGTTGTTGCTTGTGTTATTGGCCGCATGAGGTGGCACAGTTATATTTGAGCCGAAAACGAATTTGACAAAACTGTACTTTGCCACATGACGTCGATGCGGATTTGGTATGAATGTCAAACATTTTATTGAAACCCGCCACACTCTTGTAGTAAAATAACACAATCACAATGTGGAATTAATCATTTGCAAATTCACTTCCAAAATAGCTTTTTCAAGTCTCGTCGCAACATCTTTTTTGAGCGCTGTGAGCTTGCGCTTTACGGAAGCCTTAATGGATTCTGATATGGACAGCTATTATCGGAGTCATCTTCAGGGGTAATAGTCTTCATTATGAATGGGGTTTAGAATTTCGCGAAATCCATCGCTTTCTAAAAGTAAAAAAGGCCTGCGACAGTCGCAGTTATTTCCTCTTCATTTGCCTAGTATGACATATTCCTTATCTGTTTAGTTTACAGACTAAAAGACAAAAGACACATTTGTCAGATTCTGAGTAGAAAAATGTCTCATGGAGACAGTTGAACAAATAAAATCAAAAAAAAACTCTCACTGGTTGAGCAAAGACTGCTTTGGGAAAAACAGAGGTGAGATTTCATTTCGGGTTCATTTCTCATGGTGTCCTATGCTAACAGGTTTTTTTCTGACTGCCTGTTAAATTGGAGCTCTGGTTAACGTAGACTATATTTATTTGTTAGTCAAAAGATTCTTAGCCTAGATTTTCGATTTGATTCCCAGCCATAGGTGCATAAATGAAACGGGGGTAATTGTTTAGTAGAGCTACCCCACACCAAAAATTCAGAAAAAAATATCCTCGATGGACCGCGAATTTACAAGAATTATGACGTCTTCAGATCGCGGGGGACTCCCGCGGTTCAATGGTAAAAATTATTTGAAAGTTGAATTTTTTTGTATAAAAAACAGATTGTTTTTTGCCTTAACTGTCATTTATAAATTGAAAAATTTGTTTCTGGTAAGCAAAATATTCGTTGTAAACTCTGACGACCAATCAAATCGACGAAAAATGAGTTGCCCAAGTTGCGTAAATACGGTAATGAAGTTTTTCGCTAAGTCGGAAGAGGTGATAATGCAATTTGTGGAAGATCACGGCTGCATTTTAAAGTCAAAAACGTGTCCAAATTGTGGTTCAAAGTGTACGGTAGCGAATGGACGTTTCCGGTGTAGGAAAATATTGACCGTCCAGAAAGGAGCTCATAAGAAGAAGCTAAAAATGAAGTGCGAGTTTTTTGAAAGTGTCCGGAAAAACACATTCTTTGCTGAGTCCTCACTCAGTATTCCGCAAATAGCAAAGTTTGTTGTTTGGGACACTGTAAGAGGAGCTGGTGAGACATGCGGTCACAGCTTCCAAAATTTGGAAGGAAAAAAGAGCATTACATAGGATACCTGGCCGAGTTTCAGTTTTTCAAAAAATTCCCGGATCACTCCCAGAGAATCCACCAACTATTTTTGGAAATCGGGAAGCTTTACAACCCAAATCCTTGGGAAATAATTAATAATGTGTACTTTTCCGAGGTAAGTCATTTTAATAGTCATGAATGCGCCGCAGGCAAATTTTTTTTAAAAAGAAGCACAGGCAATAATTAAAAAAAAAATCGCGCGAAACGGGAAATAATATAATAATGAATGTTTGACTGTCTGCTTGTCTGTCTCTTAGAGTGAAAGTGTCACATATTTGCCGAAACCATTCGAAACTTTGAATTCTGATCAACGCACAATATTTATAAATTAAAGCTTATATAAAACCATTTTTGTGCAGGAATGCTTCGCCAATATCGTTCGGTTATTCGTTCTACGCCTCAAGCATTATAAAAAGGCAAAACGAGCTTCTGAAACAGACGAGCAACGAGATGCAAAATTGGAATCCGTTCGAGAACGTAATTAACTTTAAATTAATAAACAAAAATAGTTCTTATAAATAAGTTTATTTTAAATAAATGTAACAAAGTGTTGTTTGTCAGCTTTAGTTTTTTAGATTGAAAATAAGTGAAAGCTTCCAACGTTTATTTTAAAGCTTAGAAATAAACATTGTTATCCAATATTTCGCAAATTATATGAGCTATCGATACCTAAAGTTTCATAAACATTGAGCCTGTCGTGTACAACGCTGTAAGCATTGTGTTTGTGTTTTTTGCCGGCCGGTGTTTTGAGGTTAAGTTCCATGCGGTATCTGGCAAAGCAGAATCAACTTAACAGCTCTTTGCCTAACTTTAATTGAAAATGGTATGGCAAGTTGGGAAGGAAATCTACACTGCAGTTAATACTTTTTGTTAAATAATAGTACCTAGTCACATGAATACTTACATATGTACAGGGTTGTCCATATTCGACGGACCCATCTGGCAGCGCCATAACTTTTGACAGAGATGTCAGATCGCTTAATGACATACCGCGTTTGAAGCGTCAGTCCAAGCAGATTTTTACCATGGAACAATACACGCCACGCGAGCGCTCTGAAATAGTTGAAATTTACATTCAACAGAACAAGTCAATTGTGAAAACTCACCGTGCTTTTAAAAAATTAAAATTTCACATTGAATGGGACCGTAAATAAGCAAAATTGCCGTATTTACGCCACTGAAAATCCTCAGGAGATTCAAGAAGTGCCTCTTCATGACGAAAAAGTCACAGTTTGATGCGGCGTTAGTGCGAAAACGGTCATTGGGCCGTTTTTCTTCCAAACTGAAAATGGCCATGCTGTTACCATCAACCAGGAGCGTTATCGCGACATGATGACCAATTTTGTGATGCCAATTATTCGTCGAAAGCGTATGAGGCAGTTCTGGTTTCAACAAGACGGCGCTCCACCGCACACAAGTCGCATAACAATCGATTTTCTGAAGAAATTGTTTCCGGGCCGTTTGATGTCGAAAAGTGGTGATTTGGACTGGCCACCGCGTTCGCCCGATTTGACGCCGCCTGACTTCTTCTTGTGGGGATATTTGAAGTCAAAGGTTTACGTTAACAAGCCAAGGACCGTAGAAGAGCTCAAGGACAACATTCGTGAAGAAATAGCCGCTATTCCGGCCGAAATGTTGGCGAAAACGATGGAAAATGCTGCAAAAAGGGCACAATACGCCATCAACGCCAGAGGCGGCCATTTGAGAGATATCATATTCAAAAATTGATGTAAACAAATCTACTTGGAACAAATTAAATGATTAAGATTGCCAACCGCCAAATTTTTATTTTTTTCTTTGATTTTTAAAAAAAAACATGGGTCCGTCGAATATGGGCAACCCTGTACATACATACGCAATGCATTGCAAAGACGCACATATGCAAATGACGCCAGCTTCTTCAATTTATTGATCACTTTTTCGTTTAATCACTGTAACACAATTATTATATTATTAAATAGTACTTACCAATTATTATAGGCATCAAATAGCTGAAACCCCACTCCTCCATCAAAAATTCCAATTCATATTGAATGAAACTCTCGATTTCCTTGTCGCTGCTCATGGTCCACACGTCTACACAGCAAATACTAAGCGCCAAATGATTCGATTAGCGGCAGAGCAACGCGAAAAATATACTGCACACAGTTTGACAAATAAATATGTCCACAGTGTAATAATCAAACGGTTTTTTTGTTATATATGCTGTGTCAGCAGAAAGAAATTATAAGAACCTCGATTGTAATATAACGACCTAACTTACTTTGTAACGTAAACTTTTAACAATCTTAAACCAACTAAAATGAGCTGCGGCTTAGCAAAAAAAAATTGAATTTCTTATACTGTAAAAATACTTTTTCGACAAACTGTATTCCAATGCAACACTGCAACTGTGTAACCAATACACACAAAATTGTGTTTGTATTGGTGCGCTGTGAGTTCTACGCTTGCGCAAGAAACTTTACGTACAACGATTCTGCAAGCCGCAGTTCAAAAAACAAAAACAAAACGCATACACAAAAATCACGTGAGAGTTACTATTTGTATGGTTATTTTAACCGGAAATACAGTTAAAAAAAACAAAAACAAAATATATGTAACAATATTCTGCAGTAAATTTACTGTTGGGATTGGTTGATTCAACCCACCATATTTATACCCGTTACTCGTAGAGTAAAAAGGGAATACTAAAGTCGTGCAAATGCATGTAACAGGCAGTAGGAAGCATCTCCGATGTCATAAAGTATATATATTCTTCATCAGCATCAACAGCCGAGTCGATATAGCCATGTCCGTCTGTCCGTCCGTCCGTCTGTATGAACACCTAGATCTCAGAGACTAGAAGAGCTAGAGCAACCAAATTTTATACGTAAGCTAGTATTGTCTGTAGGCAGATCAAGTTTGTTTCCGCCCCCACAATAAAATCAATTTTTTAGATATCGAGCTCAGATTTTGCAGTATAGTCTATGTGGCCAATATCTACAATCTATAATTCTTCAAAAGGATCGGATAATAAATGGCCGAGCTAAAAAAATGTTGATACTTATCCGGGTAATTGTTTAGTAGAGCTACCCCTCACCAAAAATTCTGAAAAAAATATCCTCGGTGGACCGCGAATTTACAAGAATTATGACGTCTTCAGATCGCGGGGGACTCCCGCGGTTCAATGGTAAAAACTATTTGAAAGTTGCATTTGTTTTGTTTAAAAAACAGATTGTTTTTTGCCTTAACTGTCATTATTTCTCAAAAATAATTTATATTTATTTGTATAGGTGTGCTATTTACCGACTTTTTCTTCGTTTCCTAGTATGAAAATGGTGCTATACATTGGATGAAACTGCTGTAAACTATTTTCCACACCACCAATTTGAGGTATAGTTCAAGGCGGGTTTTTTTTTATGTGGTTTCCGCAGAAGGGCTAGTCCACATGTGCTCAACAATGTGAGATGGTCGCTGGAAAATAAATGTTAATGCCATTGACTACCAAATATAGTTTTAAGATACTCACCACAGAGGCTATACCTCCTTACGATCCTTCCGCCGCTTCCTCCTCATCCAATCCATTCGCCGCTTCCTCTTTCAATCCTTCCACCCCTTCCTCCTGTTCCAATCCTTCGACCGCTTCTTTATCTCCCTATTCCTGTGCAGTTTGTTAAATTAGGCAGTGGTAATGTAATAGTTGTACATAGCTAAAGGCATGAATGCGCCGCAGGCAAATTTTTTTTAAAAAGAAGCACAGGCAATAATTAAAAAAAAAATCGCGCGATTTTTTTTTTAATTATTGCCTGTGCTTCTTTTTAAAAAAAATTTCCCTGCGGCGCATTCATGACTATTAAAATGACTTACCTCGGAAAAGTCCACATTATTAATTATTTTCCAAGGATTTGGGTTGTAAAGCTTCCCGATTTCCAAAAATAGTTGGTGGATTCTCTGGGAGTGATCCGGGAATTTTTTGAAAAACTGAAACTTCGCCAGGTATCCTATGTACTGCTCTTTTTATACTCTGTACCGTAGATACATAGAGTATTATAAGTTTGTGCAAAAGTATGTAACATCCAGAAGGAAGCATCTCCGACCCCATAAAGTATATATATTCTTGATCAGCATCAACAGCCGAGTCGATATAGCCATGTCCGTCTGTCCGTCTGTCCGACTGTCTGTCTGTCCGTATGAGCGCACAGATCTCAGAGATGGTAAGAGATAGAGGTTTGACGTGTATGGGACATATGCTTCTTATATCTGCAGGCAGATCAAGTTTATTTTCAATGTTGGCCACGCCCCCTCCCGCCCCCGCAATCTAGAAAAAACGTCATATCTCCCACAGTTTTGAAGATAGATGGCTTGTTCTTTCTGGACATATTTAGTTAATAGAATAACTTATCGATCCGCCAAAGGAATGAAGAAGATCGGATGAACGGTTTTCGAGTTATGATCAAAAGACAAAATTTCTTGGTACAGAGTATGTTATAGTCGGGCTTGACCGACTTTCTTTCTTGTTTCCTTCCAAATTTTGGAAGCTGTGACCGCATGTCTCACCAGCTCCTCTTACAGTGTCCCAAACAACAAACTTTGCTCTATTCTTTGCTGAGTGAGGACTCAGCAAAGAATGTGTTTTTCCGGACACTTTCAAAAAACTCGCACTTCATTTTTAGCTTCTTCTTATGAGCTCCTTTCTGGACGGTCAATATTTTCCTACACCGGAAACGTCCATTCGCTACCGTGCACTTTGAACCACAATTTGGACACGTTTTTGACTTTAAAATGCAGCCGTGATCTTCCACAAATTGCATTATCACCTCTTCCGACTTAGCGAAAAACTTCATTACCGTATTTACGCAGCTTGGGCAACTCATGTTACCAA
>JAWNNO010003092.1:0-65176 GCA_035044985.1 Lordiphosa fenestrarum
CTTTTCAATTTAAACGTCTCCAAACTTTGTAATCGTAGGTTTTCTAAGTTTTTTTTATAATTCTACCAGGTTTAATTAAAATCGGACAACTATATGGTATAGCTGCCATACAAAAGATAGGTCTGGAAAACTGTCGTAGTTAGGAAAATTTATTTTGTTTTTAATGGTATCATCCTGCAATTTCGTATTTGTTTGTTTCACAAGCTTTCACATAATTTTACAAATTTTAGGCCAAATCGGTCGGAAAATGGGAAAAAGAGTATATTTTGAGAATATTTAAGCCAGCACTTGCAAGGGTATAAAAACTTCGGCACAGACGAAGTTAGCTTAGCTTTCTCGTTTTTTTAACAATTCCCAACAAATTTGATTCCTTTTAATAATGAAGTGAACGGTTTCAAATTATGTGATTGGGGACTCAAAAAGTCGTACATAAAATCTGTGTATTTTTATTTTTATTACTTACTTGAATTTATTTTTCTGATTTTTCCCCACACAAAATCCTACTCCTAATATTAAAATTTGAATCCTTTTTGCAAATCAATTTTTGTTGATCAGTGTTGTGCAGAGATGACATAATCATTGCCCGATAGGGCGTGTGATTATGCTGATTACTGTGTGGCATTTTCTCCTGAAATATTGGCTAGCCGCATATGCAGCCTCAGCTGCCATGGTCAGATGATAATTTTGCAATTAAAAACGAGTGTGTAAATCAAAAATACAGATATAAAATGTTTAAACTGGACTAGAGCCCCGCTGGCGGTATTCAGTACATTTTGTTTTGGGCAACAGTCAGTTGTTTAATTTGTGGATTGCAAACCGATTAACCAATTTTACCTTAAAGGCAACTCAAATACCTTATGTGAGCAAATAAATAACATTCAATTGTATTATCCTGTTTAAACAGTAGAAAAGTGAATTAAAATTTTGCATTAAAGGAATCATCATCGAGCTGAAATTTTGCACACAGGTAACTTTAAGCCACACACTGCTTATACGTGGAAACCTCGAATCGGATCGGATACCATAGGAATCAAATGTTTCAAGTGTATTAGAACTACCGCACAGACGAAGTTTGCTTTGTCGTTAGATTTAATTTATTCATGAAATCAAATGTTGCTAGTTTTTAGTTTAATTAACTTGATTTGACCAAAATTTCATATTTACATCAAATCTTCATTATTCGTCTGCTGCCCCCAAATAGAATGCTATGCAAATCAAATTTGAGTAGCACAAAATCTCACTTAGCAAAACTGTGAGTACCACCAAGGCCATGTCATTGGCCTTGTCGAAGTGTTTTTGCCACAGTCAGACGAGCGATGATTGTCTTTTGTTCGCTTAGCCTGCCTGGAATACATTCAATTCTAGAGCAACGGACCCCACCGTGGATTTTTTTTTTGGTTTAGGCAACTCGTAACTCAAAAGGGCAGGTACGATTTTTCTTTGCTCTGCAGCAAACCATGTGCTGACCAAGCAGCTACCATTCTACCTCTCAGTTTGGTAACAATATTTAAGTTGAGTGTGTAAAATATCTTTTGCTATTTGCTTTTGACTGGGTCTGGCTCTAATGTGGTTGCAGCTGTGTGCACTCAACCTGGTTAAAGTTATTTGTTCTTGGATTTTCGATTTTCTTCTTTTTATTTGAGCAATAAAATTTTTGTGTGACATGAGTTATATTTATTGGACATGTGGCCAGAGTGTCTTTATGTCAGTTTTAAAAATGTCATACCGCCCGCAGGCACTATGTCACTTTGTTGTGGGCTTTATAACACTGTACGCTTGACATGAAATAAATAATGGCGTTTTCTACCAATTTTTTGAAGCATTCAGAACAAACCTTGTGAATTGAGTTACCCAGAGAGAGAACGACAGCTACTTACACTATGACTGAACTGATTCGACTTCTTTTCATTTGGAACTGCAAAGCCAAGTTCTGTTTCAGTTAACTTTTTCCGTGTTGAAAATACCCTGTATGTACCTCAGCACTAGCTCAACTTTCAAATTCACTTAAAAACTGATTGAAACTTTTCACAAAGAAAATCCAAGACGCAAATAAAATTAATTTAAATTTAACGACAATGTGTGGCACATGTAAATATCCGGCACTTGATCCAAAAACGAACTACTCTTACGACTAAAGGAGGTAAATCGCTGAAGATGCTAAACCTCTTAACCAAAACAAGAAGCAAGGAACAAGAGCAACACATGAAAGTTTTCCCGGCCTG
Organism: Lordiphosa fenestrarum; assembly: GCA_035044985.1. Lineage (NCBI taxonomy): Eukaryota > Metazoa > Arthropoda > Insecta > Diptera > Drosophilidae > Lordiphosa > Lordiphosa fenestrarum. The sequence goes on from JAWNNO010003092.1 coordinate 2,223, forward strand.
AAGTTTTTGCGTGAAAAGTGTCACTTAAAAACAGCAGCAGCAAAATAACAAAAAGTTGTACTGAGTCAAACAATAAAGTCCAACTTCAGTTACATGAAAAAATTGGAGCAATCAAAGGCGACGGGAAAAATTGAATTTTGTCCAACAGCTTAATCAGTAGACTCGTAGCTGGAGTGTTTGTTTTATACAGGCCGTTTAATTACAGGAGGCGTGCTTGCAGGCAGCGAATAACAATTAGTGTTTAATAACCTCATGCTGCTCGGATAAGTATGCAACATTTTTTTAACTCGGCCATTAATTATCCGATCCTTTTGAAATTGAAATTTGTGAGATTGTAGATATTGGCCACATAGACTACACTGAAAAATCTGAGCTCGATATCTTGAAAATTGTGGGAGTTATAAAACATTTTTTATTGCGGGGGCGGGAGGGGGCGTGGCCAAAATTTGAACAAACTTGATCTGCCTACAGACAATACTAGCTTACATCTAAAATTTGGTTGCTCTAGCTCTTCTAGTCTCTGAGATCTAGGTGTTCATACAGACGGACGGACGGACGGACGGACGGACGGACGGACAGACGGGCGGACGGACAGACGGACATGGCTATATCGACTCGGCTGTTGATGCTGATCAAGAATATATATACTTTATGGGGTCGGAGATGCTTCCTTCTGGATGTTACATACTTTTGCACAAACTTATAATACTCTATGTACCTTCGGTACAGAGTATAAAAAATGAACAATCTCTTTAGGAAAAACACCTTTTTTGCCTTGTTTTTTTTGTTTTCACGTTATTTTTTTACAAAAAACGCTTCGTGAAGGCCCCCTAAATTGAATAAGCTTTAATTAGAGCCGCCAAACGTCGAAATCGGTGTAGTCGTTGAAGCGGAATCACGCCCCGCGCGCAAAAAAAGGTGTTTCGAGAAAAACGCGTTTAAAGTTTGACGAGCGCGCGCTTCCATCTGTTTTTCGGCCGACTGCATGTTGGGGCGCCTAGAGCAAATTCCGCGCCAAAATAAATTTTTTTTTTTAAGTATTGAAGAAAGTTTAAATGCAACTTTAAAGATGATAAAATTTTGCATAATAATATGAAAAAGAAAATAGTCTAGGATATTTGGTTTTCGCATAACACTTATTTAAAGTTAAACTTTCGAACTCGACTTTAAGCAATTCACAGAGTAGGTCATTTTAATGTCTGTTCGCAATCGTTTTTCATGAACATGAAACAATTATGGGGATATGTGGCAATTGAAAGTACATATAAGTTTTGACTTTTCTCAGTTCATTAGTACAAATCAAGTTTTCATAAAAACATTTTGTATATTTTTTTTAACTTTTAAAAAAATGTAAAAAAAAACAAATTTTTTTTGTTATTGATGGACATAAAGTAATTAATCGGGCAAGATCCGTCTTTAAAATTTTTTTTAAAAGCAAGATTTAATATTCAACTTTATGTCCTAAAAAAATTGCCGTGCCCTTTTTGCCTTTCTGAGAAATTTGAATTTTAGTAACTGAAGTCATTTCCGAAATTCAAATGTCGCCAGCCCTGGAACCTTAGCGCGCATTTACAATATGAAGCCCTAATGAAAGACATTAGTCAGCTGTTTTAAGCCCTGGTTTAAACATCTCTTTTGTTTGTTTACTTTCTTGATATTTGTTTTACCGAGAACATTTTTCGAGAAAATGCAGTCGGGAAAAGTGCAACCTCGATGTTCTGAATAGAATGTTAATTACCTCGGATCCTTTAGTATCGAGGCATTACAAGAGTCAGGAAAAAAAAATAAATCAAATGCCAAAATCAGCTTTATTTATATATATCAGATTTATTACAAAATGTACCTGAGGTTAAAGAGGAATACTCTAAGTTAAGCGATTTTTTGGAAGTAGCGATGAGGAATAACGAAAAAGAAGTCTAAAAAGTTTTGAAAACTTGACCAGATTATTCCTACGGAAACTATATACTCTTCCGATTGTAAAGAAAAAAATTGTTTAATTAAGAATATGTGACTGGTTTTTGTGACCTTTCTACTGAGTAAACCTGCAGTTTTTAGCCGGCTCGAGGTCATGTTAATGCTTTCGCATAACTTTAAACGGAGACACAACACCACAAAGGAGGCTGGTAGATCGTACAGCTGTTTCAAGAGGAACCACCCTCTATCATCAGCGATCAATGCAATTAAGAATTTTTACAAAATAAATGAACATTCTACTAAATATTTGGAACTTTTAATTTTTTTTTGTAATACTTTAATTCTCTTAAAAAGATGTCATCAAAATATTTTTCCTATAGGGTTCCGCTGAATTATGGAGCGATTTTGACTTTTTCGCCCCACTGTGCGACGCGCTCTCTCGTCTATAGGCTATAACTCGTAAAATCAATTAGATAGGGAAATATCCTTTTGCCTACACATTTTTAAGACCGTAAGGATGAAAATAAAGCAATAAAAAAAATCATTTTTTTTTTGTCGATTTTGACTAGAACCTCCCCTTAACACAAAATAATGTTGTTTACCTATAGCTGGTCCGACAATGGATGCTAAAGTACAGTGTAGATTATGTAAGAAAGTCTACGTTCAAACAGATAGTTTTAAATGTAAATAAATGTAACATATTTTGAAGAGCATTAATCATGATATATTTTGTATGTATAAACATGGTATATGAGCTCTTGTCTGTGAGTTTTTTCAAAACGACAAATTTTTCTGATTTTTTTTCTGAAGAAATCTTTAGACTAAATAAATAAAAATGCAATGTTATTTATATATTAACACTTTGATTTAAATATTTTCAGCGTTGATTTAGCGTTAAATATGAGATTCGTAAGTCTAAAGCAGGTGTGCCTGCGCTGAGTACGCTTCAGGCGCATGTGTTGCTGTTTCGCGCAAAGCAATTTCCTATCTTTTGGGTCTAACGCATAAAGAAATTGCAACAACAACTACGTATGTGTCTCTTATCTCTTTCTCAGCTATGACTCAGACTCGCGGCCTTGGGCTTGAACACGATTGAAGTGCCATCTCAACAAGTTGCGCTAGCGCCACGCTGTTAACTACTTATTAAAATAGTCCTCATGCCTAAAAGCATTCACCGCTTGTAATTCTCAACTTGAAATTCCCTGCATTGGGCATAAAAAGAGGGTAACTGAAACTCGCAGTGTAAATATGATTTTAGTCAATTCAAAGTGCTTTCGAACAAATTTTAGTTCAAGAAGGGCATAGTATAATTCAATATGATTTTTTTTATATTTTACTTTAAGTTTTTTCCCTGAGTGTTAAAATACATGGGATAATTTCTCTCTGTTGTTTCACCTAAGACTTCTTTCTAAAAAACTCAAACAAACCAGAAATAATTGATTTGTTTATCTTTACCTTGTCTGGGATTCGAGCTCGAGACCTCGGGGATACTTTCAACGCACTCGACTATCTCAAGAATTTGCGTGCAACACAGTCGATTTTTTGATATTTTTTCTAAATTTTAGGGGAATTTTCTAGATTTATTTTAAGTTGTTTTATAATTTGGCCCAGAAGTTTGGAACGCTTAGAACGAATCATCTCCGACCACTTAAAGTATATATATTCCTGACGAGCATGACCAGCTGAGTCGAATTTCTAAATTATTTTTATAAATTTAAGAAATTTATGAATGTTATTTCCTAAAAAAAGAGCGCTTTGCTAACTGCAATGGTAGTTGCCCTATTTTGAGACATTGTATAAGGTATTTCTTATGTTAATTAAAGGGCAAACTGCCATTAATTTGAGAAAGATTTTAGCTTTAGATTATTTAGAAAATCCTTAGCTGAATAATAAAATTGCTAAGATTTTAAAATCAAGATAGTTTTTTCTAAGAAGTTTTATTTTCTGGTTTTGCTTCCCAAGTTTTAGATAAAACTGTCTTAAAACAAAAAACTTTTTAACTAGGAAATGAAAAATATTTTATGTCGAATTTCTAAAACCAAGATAATACATTTTCCTTGAGTGTATTAAGATTCTTTTATGATTCTCCTATTTCTAAAGTAGTTTTACTTTCTTCTTTATTCAACAAATAGTTGAGCACAAAACTTTGAATGAACTTAATACATACACATGTCTTCGGTTTATGCCAACTTTTAGCAGGCTAACATTTTAATTGAAGGCACAAGCATACTGGCACACCCCAAACTCTAACATGACAACTTGTTGCTGTTGTAATTCCTTACAGTACAGCTTGTGTTGACCCAATTGGAGGTGGATGCTCCACTCCTCGTATACATACACATACACGCTCACTTTTACCAAATGACAAATCGCTTGTCTGCACATTTGTCCCTATTTGCCATATATTTGTTTATTTCTCAAAGTGTCCAGGCTATGATGATGATGATGACAAGCTACTCTTACTCCCCATGGTACAAACAATGAGAGCTTTGACACGCAACACAGTTGACACGTGTAGCTAAGACTCGAGTCTGATCTTCCCCATTTGTGCGAAGTACAACAATGGGAATGGAATGAAGTCAACTAAAAGATGACCAATTAAAATAAATTAGAAAAACGAATAGTAATATCTATATGAAAATTAATTAAATTCGGTGAACACCATTTAAGCCGTCGTCCAAAAATCCAAATTACGAAAAATTCTCAGTTAATTTAACATTTAAAAATTCATTTTAAACTTTGGCTAATGTGATGGTATGTCAACGGAATGTGCAGAAATGTGTTCGTGAAACATCAAGCTGATTCTTCCATTTTCGTTGGTTCAGATCCTTGTTCTCTGGCTTTATACGATTCTACCTATAGTCTATGGACGATAAAGGTGCAATTAAACGGATGTACAATAGGGTATTAGCGGAATTGAGCTTGAACTGAACAACTGGAGCCAGCTCGCACAAAACAAAAATTACTGTACGGTAATTACTGTATGGTAATTAAATATAGAACAAGATTCCAGGTCACCAGACTTACCAAATGATTAACAAAAAACTTACCCGAAACAGTATGATACGCAGCCCATGCTCCCATTTTCACCTTACATTTAAGATTTGAACACGTGAACACTTGAATTTCGAATTCAAATTGTATAAGCCCATTTGTGTGTGACAAAGATTTGTGGTAACCAGGTAAACTCCAATAAAGTTTTCAATTATTTGCAGCTACAGGTGTCATTTTCATTTTGAATTTAAAGCAACGAGTATGTGTTCAAAATTCCAGGGTTCACGTGCTAAATTCGCAGAAGTAAGCTGGTAAGCCTTTAAAAACCACCATTGAATATTCTGTTTTTCAACATACATAATTTATTTCATATTTCATAATTGGTTTTTGGTTTACATTTTGAACTTGATTTGAATACTTAAGCTTTGTTCTTGAAATTTATACCTTTATTCTGTTGATATTAATAATTTCAATATTTTAGTTTATTGCATAATTGGTTTGTTTCATATTTTAATTACATCGTTAAGTTTGTTGAATTTACGACAGTTAATTTTTTGGCTTTCCAAAGGTCTTGGCTATGGTTTTTCACATTTAAATATCTTTTTTTTTCGTTTGTGATTTTTTTATTGGACCTAATTTATAATTAACACACAGCTGATGCAATATTTTGGTTTTTACTTTTTAAACATCTAATAGAACTTCTTTTTGTTATTTTTATTAAAATTTAGTATGCCTGGACTTAACTTAAAGATTTAACTAGTTTACTTAGCCGAGCCATTCGATAATTTTTTATAAATTTTTACTACAGTTCCACAGATCGGAATTCTACAACAGCCAATTACATGTAATTATTTCTAGAATTTAATTTAGTTCTTGTGAAATATATGTGTTCGTCTGGCTCTACCTGAAATCCCCAACTTATGCAATTTCCAACTGCATCTAATGAGTATATTCATTTATTTTGTTGTTTTTTAACTATATTTACGTATACGAAGTGATTTCCAAAACTGTTACCAAAAGTACACCTAACCATGTGACATCTTTTTTGAAAGTTTAATTTACGTTGCTGTGCTTGAAGGTTCCTAAATGGCTTGCAGATGTCAAGTCCTTGCAACATCGTTTGACATAAACTTTTCAAAAGCGGGGCTCAGTACACAATTTTGTGTACTTTTGGCTCTCTGTTGTGTGTTTTTTTTGTTTTATTTTACTATCATTCATCAAGTCTCTTATGTGGTAGTATGTAGAATATATTTATATTTTACAAGCACTTCCAGATGCTTTAGTTACACATTTAATTATTTATAAAATATTTGACTATAAAATAGTTTAACTTTTATGTGCGCGAGCCTTATATTGCAGTTCAGGTTGCCTGAACATGTACTTAAGTGTTAGTTAATTACTTAATCACACAATCACACACAAATTCACACACACGAGCATAGGGCTATAAGGGAGTAGCTGGACGTAAATAGAATATGTTAGCTTTCAGCTCTGGAAGGTATTGTGGGCCAAAAATGCACTTTGCATTGCACTGCACAAAAACTAAGAATACTGCGTTATATACCTGTGCTATATTTCATCTCATAAACTAAATTACTGTTTTAGTAACACCTTTTTGAAAATATCGAAGAAGCTGCATAGAAGTTGGTTAAAGAAATGGAAATGTTTGCTAGTGGAAGATCGAATCTCTTTAAGGATGCTGACATTTCAAAAGAATCATTCAACTTAGTTTTTAATAATCTATGTATTATTTCTCGATTGAGATGAGGGACTTTCTTCGTCAACTTCATCGGACTTATGTTGGTTTTTTTGCATTACGATCGAGGACATAAATAGTTGTAAAAGGACCACTTTAATGTAAATTAGGAGGAAGAAATGAAACTTGTCTTGTTTCTTATATCCATACATAGTATAATCTTAGCTTGCCGCCGCTAATAAAGTTACAGCTTACAGTTTTCCATTCTTTTTCGAAACTATTTTAGATACGAGAATTTGGCCAGCTTTCTTTCTAATGAGAAATCAGTGGAGTCCTTAAAATAGTAATAGAAAAACCCATTATTATATTCTTTCTTTTGATATTCAATGGCATACAAATAATGTAAAAATAAAGACATTGATAATATTTTGAGAAAATTCCACATAAAGAGACAACTTTCACAATCTTCGGTTCGGAACGATTTTGAATAAAGCCCTGGCTGGCAAATTGTCAATCAAACTTGACACATTTGTCCGATTTGTGTCAATGTCAGCTTTGTCCTGCTGGGAGTTTCGCTTTTTTTTCCTCTGTTTGGTACATTATTTTTGCTCTACTCTTTAGGTGACGCTGTTGTGGTGGTTCCGCTTATTAAATTGAAGAGAGCTGACATATTTCCACACAATTGGCCCTAAAATTGGCACAAGGAATTTAATTCGTACGGAAAGCGCAAAATGTTTGTCAGCCACATACAAATTGAATCCACCAAAAGGCATGCCTACAGATGGCCTTGTTTTGCTAAGGGCTTTAATAGATTCAGTTGACTCCCTGCCAGGCTTGGTAAATATGCGAAACGGCGCAATAAAGGCCGCGATTCGAAAGAAAAATCCTATTGCCGCTGGGCTCTGTCACACCCACAAACACACACACACACACGCACTTACATTTGTTCATACATACATACATACATATTTGATATCAACGATTTGTGAAGCTGTTTCAGCCAATTGCTTTGGGGACAGCCAGTTACACACTGACAATCCCCCTGTGCAACACTTTTCACATCGTTGTCACTTGATTTGGCATTTATCAGCATTTTTGGTGACTTACAAGTTAAACTCCCATTTTGAGTTAGACATTTATGGGCATTGTTTTGTCGACTTGTACTTCCATTTTGCCATCCTAGAAATGCGTTTCGAAAATCTGTAATGAAAATGGAAAGTATTTTTAAAAAGTGTTTGAAACTTGGTTCTTTAAATTTATAGATAAATTAAAACTTGTTTAAAGATTTAATTATAGAATTAAACTGAGGGATAATTTCTGAACTATCTGACATGAAGCGGAAAATCCTTGTTTTATTATTTTATTACTATACCTAGTAGTCGCGATTGTTTTTGAACGTCTCTACTTAAAAAAATGCCCAAAAAATTGAGGCTGTAACCCGCCCAGATCCCAAAAATATGTATATTCATCAAATATATGCAAGGAACAATAATTAAATATTTGAAAAAGAGCTGGAAAACATCTATATTTGTGAGGGCTTTGGCCTATTAGGGAAATTTGCCTATATAATGGAATTTCTTAATTCTAGCAAGAATCAGAAATCGGATGAATAATCATATTATGTTAGTCAAAAGAAGTTCTTGTACTCTTAGCAAATATTATATTATTTGTAGTCAAATGTAAGTTATAAAACTTAGTTATTTATTTAAGTTTTGTGAACTAGAGTCCCCACTTCAATCTTACCTACTTGGGAACGAACGTTTATCAAAGTCAAATAAAAGAACACATACGAAAAAATTCTTACTCAAGCCGCTTATGCCAATTTGTCCTATGAGGTTTTTGTTTTCGTTTCCTCTTGCCAGACAGTAAGTCGCAGTGGAGAAACAAAATTCCTTCACATATTTCATTTAAATTTTGTCTACGTAATTAGAGATGCGAAGCTACTTACTTCATTTGAGCAATGCATCCTTGTCATTTCATATTAATCGTCGCTACCAGGACAGACAAACAAAAGTTGGAAACGCCCACTGTGCGCTATTGTGGGCCGGCCTTGGCATCTGCATCGACAGCGTCATACTGACCCGCTGTTTTTAATTAGCATGAGCCAGTTGTTGCCACCAGTGGACGCTCCTTTCTTTCTATATATATATGTCATCATAAAATTGCATTACTGACATTCTATTTTTTTTGAAATATTTAAATTACATTAGTCCCTAGAAATGTTTAAAAAAAAAACAAGAATTGTTAGATTAGGTCATTTTGCAAATATGAAATACCTAATGAAATTTTAAAATAATTTCGTGTGATCATCGAGCTTTGAAGCTATGGAGCGGAAATTTTAGTCATCCCAAAATGAAACGGCAACAGCTTGATTCCAGTCGATAGCTAAGTCTACTGGTGATGGGACCAAAAGAATGCTGCTCACTTTTTAAGCAACTCTTTGTCGTTTGGGAACGAGAGCGACAATAGTCAAATGCAAATATGCAATGCAAATCGGTGAGAAATTTGTATGATATTGTTTTCCTTATTTTTCTTAAATTTTTCCTTACTGAACTTCACTGAAACACTTCATAAAGTACAGCCACTCTCTGGCTGCTATCCCGGCAAACACTCCTAATGTGTGCCTGCTTGGCTGCACTTAAGAAAGTTCACTCCAAGTGTGACTTCACTCAGCCAGTGCCTGTCGTATAAGCCACCCCCATCTTATTGTACTTTGCGACTTCTTATGGCCTGAAGTGTGCTTTAAGTTGCCGCAATTAGATGGTGACATAAACAAACTCTGCGTCACACGATGAATGCTCATTTTAATGAATTGCATATGAGAGAACTAAATTTAGCAAAAAGACAGACAACTGATTAGGGCCCACAGGCATTTAATGAATTTCGACCAAGTAATTAGGCAACAAAAAATAAATAAAAGTAGGATCGAATGACGGTTAAATGGTCGCCAACACGTGTTGGTGTTTATGTTAATGAGGCAGCCTGCTGGCTCTGTGACATCATCTCATTATTTTTGATGCTTAAATTATACAGATCAGAGGAAAAAACCAACTGCAGTCGTTTAAATGTGGCAAATTGCTTAATATGAACATGAGAGGAGCATTTTGTATGCAATGAAATTAAATGAGCTTGGCAGAAAGTAGACTGTGTCTTCGCCTCCCAAAGGCTCGTAAGTAAACGAATGTCTTTTTAATTGCGGCATACATTAAAATTGATTTACATACATTACAAGACACTGGGAAATAAGTAAAAGAAAGTCGTAACATGGCCAACAGTTGGGGAGAACTTAAGCCAAACTAAAATAAGGGAAATGACAGGAGATGAAAGAATGTATTTTTGGAGATTTATTATGCCATTAAAAATAGCAACGGGAATGTTTGCCTTGAACAGCAAAAAGTTTTATCATTTCAGCGGTCTGAACAAAATTTAAAAAATACTTTCTATTAGGGATTACTGACTTCCGATCGCCAATGAGGTCTGCTCAATGGCATAAAATGCAGCGATGGTGTATAGCATACTTACTTGGAACTTGAGAAATTCCTAGACAAAAACTGAACCACGTCCCCCTTATTTACAGACTTTGCTTAGAAAAGTTAAATTTTTGCCATTTTTTTTGTTTTTATTTTTTTGACATGTTTTTAAGGATTGTTTCTCATTTCACATTAAAAGCATATTTTTTTATTATTTAATGCTAAAATAGAAGGAATATTTAAGAAATATTAAGACAAAGTTGCTCTTTCTTTTTAAAAAGCTGGCTACGCCCTTGCCATTTATTAGACTTAATATTAAAATACATAGTACTAACGCTTATGAAATAATATATTTAGTTATAGTCTTCAAGCAATCTTGTTTTTTGTTGCTTGTGTAATAAATCTGCAGCAAGGTTAACATTGATAGAAAAACGTCAGTGCCTGCTAGGGTTTGATTTAGACTAGTTGTATGTTTCCTCCAATAAGCCCAGTGTCCTCAGAGTAGGTGAGGCATTTAGGGTCATACAAAAATATTGATTAAAATCAGCTTTGAGAATGTTTTAGATATGATTTGGTTTTGATGTGACCGTTCTTTTATGGCGCCTGTGTTAAAATCATGGAAATCCTTGCAATTTTTTGAATTTGAAGATTTAATAATTATATGATTTGCTTTCCTGACTTTGTTTGCTTCAGCGAAATGTAAATCTAAATCAAGTCTAATACCCCTGTTCCACTGGCACATTCTCGAGGTCATTCGCTGGATGAGCTGAATGACCTTATATCTTCTGTGTATTTTCCCATGAGAGAAAACTGTTCATTCGGAAGTCCATTCGCTGCCGCCCGGGCATTTTTAGCTTTTTTCCGCTAAAAGGCTATATTTTCTATCGATAATTTCAATTGTCATCAATAGAACAACTTTGACCATTCGCGTGTAACCGTGAGAAACATTCGTCAGTGGAACAAGGAAAATGGAATGTGCCAGTGGAACAAGGGTATTGACTAGACTTACAAGGTTTAGAATCTCACCTGATTCTCTCCCCTGCTAAGAGAACTTCATGAAGTTTGCTTCACTGTGTAAATCCAGTCTTAATCGCTTTCTGGAATACCACTTATATCTTCAAAAATAAGTCCAATCTATTACGAACATTTCTTTAAAAACTTTAGTTTCCTTGCTAGTACAAATGCCAGGGTTTTTGCCAAGAAAAAATAATTCTGGTCCCCAGTACTGTGTAGGATATTTTTATACTCTGTACCGTAGGTACTCAGAGTATTATAAGTTTGTGCAAAAGTATGTAACATCGAGAAGGAATCATCTCCGACCCTATAAAGTATGTATATTCTTGATCAGCAAGAACAGCCGAGTCATGTCCCTCATGTCCGTCTGTCCGTCTGTCAAGCTAATACTTAATATGATTATTTGGTTCTTTTCCTGTCCATGTTAATTTTAATACAAATATTAATCAGTTCAGCGAACAAGTCGCAATAAGTCGAAGTCAGCTGCTATTGCCAAACCACAAATATGTCGCAGACACTTAGCCAAATTCGTTGCAAACTTTCGAGGTTTCGACAAATTTAATTGCAAATTAATTTGGCATGTGTGTTAACACCTAGAAAGTTAAGGACAAACTCCGTCCTTGGCAGTTGCGTACTATAATTTGCGAGTGTGAACTTAGTTTGACTGGTATATACAATGACATTCCAATTATCTGTGAATGAAACTGGTTGTGGAGACGAACCTCTGTCAATTTGCTATATTTTCATTTTGGTTTTGGAGTAATCTTTATTATTTACACCTTTTCATTAGCTTCGCATTAGAACATATTAAAATATTTGTACACGGAATTCGCTTATTATATTTTTAGCAGTAAAATGTGAAAAATTCTATGAATTTTAATTAAAAACATCATCCACATCTACACAACTCCCCTCCTAATGCACAACGCGCAGCAGCTCCGTGTGAAGGCAGGCGGGAGCGGAAATGAAAAGCTGACATAAGAGACAACAACAGCAGCTGAAAATCAAAGTGCGCATTATTAAAAATGCAAAGCACATAAAACAAATTACGCGTAAATTGTCGAGATTTGCCAACAACACGCACATACATATGTGAAATGAGCAAGGCGAAACAACAAAAAAAAACGCTATAATATAAAATAAATTAAGCCGCCCCCAGCCAAGCACCTGACTCAACGGTATACTTTTAATGACAGCTCCCAACTTACAAATTAAGTCGACTTAAATGTTCTGGTGTTGATAATTGAAATGAAATTTTCCCTGCCGGAGCCCAAAACAAAAGGTCAACATGGCCCCCAGCCTCCCGTTTGGTCTTTTGTTGTTGTTGCTCTCAAGCTGAGCAACTACCTTTAAGTCGGCTCTATTAAGTATTCATTATTGTCAACTTTGATTGTGAGTGTGTGTGTGCGTGTGTGTGTGGGTTAAGGGATTGTGGGCGTGGCACGTGTAAACAAGTACAAAAGTGAGCACAAAATTACTTTATTGTGGCCCGGAAGTGAAGCGTAGAAAGTAGACCAACTGGCTTAGGGGGAACATTAATTGCCAACGGCGCATTAACGTTTATGTAATTAATTTTAATGGGTGTACTTTCTTTTTGTCGCCAAGCAAGTTTTTCTTTTTATTGTTGTTGGCCAAAACTTTCATTTCACACAAAACACAATCAATAATAAGAGCATTAAAATATTTAGCAAAGCCAACCACCAATGCGGCGTATGCGCAATAAATAAATCAATGAGCTTAAGGACAAGCAAACAAAATAACAAATGGTCATAAACAGAAGTTCCAATGGCGGCAGGTGTGACAATAAGTGACTCATTTCGGTGTTATTTCTTCTGTCTGATATTGGAAACTCGTGGACTTAAGGTAAACAGATTATTTATAAAGGAATTGCTTATAAAGGAATTGCTTGAAGCATTCATGGGAAAACACGATATTTTGGTTAATTTCAATAAGCAAACTCGAATTGATGGCTAGGGGTTATGGGTCCGATTTAAATTTGAATTGCCTAGATAGAAGTCATGAAGGGAGAGTTGTATCATTACTATGACATAACATTTGCCTTAATTATACTGGACTAACCTTTACCATTAAAAATAAGTAAGCCAGTCGGACAAGCCCGACTATAACACACTCGGTACCTCTCAAAGTTAGTAAGTGCTGCCCATTGCTGCTTCAGCCGGTGCCGCCCAGCCCAGCCAAAATTTCCCTATAACTCGACAATCGTTCATCCGATCTTCACAATTCCTTCTATATTCGTATACCTTCTATCTTTTTTAATTGTGGGAGATAATACATTTCTTTAGTTAAGGCAAATGCGGCCTGAGGACGAGCACAGGCACTACAAGGTAATTTTTTCAACATGACATACCTTGAAACGCTGAAATGGGAAGCCCACTTGCTGTATAGCCCAGACGCTGCACCATCCGTCTACCATTTGTTTGCGTCGAAGCCGAGTGCCCTTGGGGATCAGCAGGTTCCCTGATTGAAGAACTCAAGAATTGGCATGGTATCCGAAAATTGGCCCAAAAAAACAAGAAAGAAAGTCGGTCAAGCCCGACTATAACATACTCTGTACCAAGAAATTTTGTCTTTTGATCATAACTCGAAAACCGTTCATCCGATCTTCTTCATTCCTTTGGCGGATCGATAAGTTATTCTAACAACTAAATATGTCCAGAAGGAACAAGCCATCTATCTTTAAAACTGTGGGAGATATGACGTTTTTTCTAAATTGCGGGGGCGGGAGGGGGCGTGGCCAAAATTGAAAATAAACTTGATCTGCCTGCAGACATAAGAAGCATATGTCCCATACACGTCAAACCTCTATCTCTTACCATCTCTGAGATCTGTGCGTTCATACGGACAGACGGACAGGCGGACAGACGGACATGGCTATATCGACTCGGCTGTTGATGCTGATCAAGAATATATATACTTTATGGGGTCGGAGATGCTTCCTTCTGGATGTTACATACTTTTGCACAAACTTATAATACTCTATGTACCTACGGTACAGAGTATAAAAAAATAGGCAAAAGTAGAGGCTAGCATTGGAATATACTTTGAAAAATTAATTTCTAATAAATTTTTCTCAATAAAGCTTTAAACTTGAAAAAAAATCCCCGAAATCTTCTATGAATATGTAACAATTTTGGTTTTAAATGCCCTGCAAGTTTCCAAAGTTTCTAGGGTAAACTCTACTCCCGCGTGCGGTAAGCAAAATCCTAAATTAGATGATTCCAAAAGTAATTTTAAACAAAATTTTCTCATTAAATCGATTGGATGTTAAACTTTCTCAACTGGAGTGGGCTCCTTTTTTTGCCTTATTGTTTCATATTTGTTAGCCCCAACTGCTTTCTGGCTTGTTGTTCGATTTGGTGTTTAAAAGAAGAAAAAAACTCCAACAGTTTGGTGGTTTTGGCGATTGCCACTCTGCCACTCGCTTCAGAGCTACGTGCCTGGCATATCAATCAAATTATTTCATAAACCGAAAAAGCAAATGTCACGTGTTGTTGTTTTCTTAATTTACTTTTTCTTACCGAATTATTATTAACTTTTTGTTGCGCCGTCAAGTTGCGAGCTGACTAACTTATATTTTATTTCATCGCTGTCAGTGAATTAAATTTAAATTTCACATTCACATTTTCTGTCCCTCAAATTAATGCTTTGCCGCAAGCAAATTAATTTAATAAACTCTCAGACGAGCCACAGTTCGGGGCACTTGGGGGAGTCCTCGGAATTCCCTCAAGTAACTTGTGTGTGTGCGTCTGTGTGGGAAATATTTAATTTTGTCTAAAATGACACAAGTGCCCACTTGAAAGACCACGACTTGTGCTATTATTGTGGATGTGTGAGTTCAAGTTAATATTTTGAATAATGCCTCATAATTTGAACGCATAAACACGATAGCGTTTGGTGGCCAGGCACCAAATTTATGACTATTAATACATCAGCGACAGCAACCAACTGGGACACTTGCCATAGCGCCTGCCAAATTGTACAACATTTCTCTTTCGCCTCTTTGGCGGGTGAAGCAAATTACGACCCCAAGATGACCCGGCTTAAGGCCATTAATTTGTGCATTGTGGCGTGAAAAAGCAGCTAAAAATCACTGTCAACTTTCCGCCGTCGCGCTGGATATTTTTGTGTGCAGTAAAGTACATGAAGTTGAAAATTGACAGCATAAGATGGTTAAAAAAAGTGTGACAAATTCTTGATGGCATATTTAGGCAAAACTCTTGTACAATTTTCAGCTCTGCTTGGGGTGTATAATAAATTGTATTGGATTTACGACAACGTGTTTCTTCGCATGTCAAATAAATTATTGTCATTATTATTTAATCGCTTTTTTGTGTTCGTTTCGGCTGCTGAGTAATGATCTAAGATTACCTTTCAACGTATGTGTGATAAAATTTTGCTGAAGATAATTTAAGATTCCTGGCTTGAATCATTTCCATTAGCAACACTGGACTAGATGGTACTCTTTGCAAGAAGCACAACAGTACAAAATAATTCCTAATTCTCTTTCTCTCCTGAATTTAAAAGCAGCTTTAAACTTGAACCAACCCCATCAACATCTTTACACCCCACTCCCACGTGACTTTTCAGCATTATCCTCATGCTCTTACCGCTGCCAACTCAACTGATTGTCATTCTCTCAAGAAAAAAGAAAGTCTCGCGTCAAATGAATGATTATGTTTTGCACTTCTACATATTGTGTGTAGCATAATGACATGCAGGTCGTCTTTATATTGACGAGTGGTGTCGTGCTGGCGCTGTATAGCATACTTATCTGGGCTCTGGCCAGGGGTTGAAATTCATTCTTCGTCTGGGTCTGGCTCTTGCTCTACCGCTGCCTCTGTCTCTGTCTGTGGCTCTGATATCAATCGCAAGTGCAGCCAATGTGTTGTATCAACTCTGATTAAAATAATGTTAATCTGCACAGTTTTTTTCTGTTCTTGTATTCATCATCATCATTCTCTTCATGGTCTTTGTTGACATTGTCTGGATTTTGATGACGTTTTTTTTTGCACAAACTTTTGTTGATTTAATGTGATTGATTTTTTCCCTAAGCTTTAATTAAAAATTCTGGAAGGCGCAGCAAAAAAAAAAATAAATCAGTACAAAAAAGTATTCTAATGACCCAACATTTTTTTCGTTTCTACGGGGAAGAAAAACCGGAAAAAATAGCTGGAGTGGGCGTGAAAAGTTGGCCTAATAGCTTAAGAAAACGTGTAGTTCCTAACTATGTGGTGTCAGTTAGAAGCCGAGGTGCTATCTAAAAGGATGTTTGCATACCTTTAGTAGCAATGAAATGGAAGAAAGCTAACTTATATACCCTTGCAGCTCGTATATTTTATATCAAATATGTGAGGGCTTATTTCACATCATATAAAAATTAATTTCAATAATTTCACACACCAAAAAAACTTTAAGACAGTCAGACAGACACACGAAAACACAGACACACACAGGCAGACACATAACAAACAGTTATTTAACATTTTAATTCATAATGTAGGATGTTAGATGTGCTCTGTGGGACAAGCCTTTAAGGCTTAAATAATTTTCATATAAATTCAATTTCGCTTTCAACTCTGCTAGTTAAGTGATATTCCAAATAGAGCAATATATAGCGCCTCTACTGGTACAATTTGGCTACCCAGTTTCTTACATGGCATATATCCGATATATTCTTCCGATTTTCATTAAGTAGCTCAGCAAAAATTTTGAATTTTTTTGGTTTTTCTCACTTGAACTAGTCTTAACAAATATTTGTGGCACTCTGTAAAAGCATTTCAAATAAACAAATGAGCAATTTCAAGACGTTACCATCGAAAACAAAGTCTATCTTCAGACCTATATTGATCAAAATTGGAGACGTTTCCACTGAACCCAAAAAAGTTTCCCTACTAAAACTAGTTTCTCTGACAGCTATTTGCTACGGTCATCTGATTTAACAGTACTTTGTGCAAAGTTTGAAAAAGATGGCTTTCAAACTAACAGAGGAGATAAACAGAGGGGCATGACTAAATCAACTCAGCTTTTTATGCTAATAAATAATAAATATATCCTTTAGTACGCCTTCTTCGTTGAGTCATTAACGAAAGCTCTAACTCTTCTTAGCGAGCACTTGCCACCAGACCAACCACGAGCGAAGTATATGTCTAACGAATTATGTATGGAAATGTCTGAAAAACGTACCGTTCCCTATGACGTTGCATTACCGGTCGTTAGTGTGGTGATGGGTGTGCATTATTGTTTAAGGCTGATTTCCAGAACGCACGAAAATAAATTTTTATGTCGAACTTCATATAAAAAAAACAGCTTTGAACAGCTGATGAGCCATTTATTAAGTCTCATTTATTGTCTTGATTTCCAGAAGAGAACATAAATATGCGTAGCGTTGCCACATCGATAGATTGTGTGGATTGCAAGCACAGCCGACTTGGTGAAAATAAATTGGAAATAAATAACTTGCAGCACATTATTTCGGACAGCATCGAACAAATTGGAAGCAAAAACGAGTCTCAACAAAAAGGTGATAAAACTAACAAATGAATTAGCACATAAAATCGACCCATTTATTAAATTTTATTGTAATAACTTTCTTAGTTGCAGATGCAGAGTTCACGAGGTCGCCCAAATTTGTAGTGGTATCTCATGCGACTTGGAAAGATGTGAGGTGATTTTATAATTGCTCGAACTTAAAATTAATACCCGCATTTGGAATACAAGCGGCCGGGAAATCAGCATGACCCTACTATTCGGCAGCTCTTTTAGGTATTTTTTAGGACTTTGTGGCCCTCTAGAGCTTTCAGTCCAAATGACATAAATAATTTGCAATTTCATGACATAAATTTTTATTTGTTCTGGAAATCAGCCTTTATCCGTTGGGTCTAGCACTGAGATGCATTAGGTCGTTAGGCCCAGCAGTGTCTTGACACCAGGGAATATACATAATTTATGTGGTCGGAGATGGTCCTTTCATGCGCTACAAACATCTGTACAATAAGCCCACAAAGAGAAAAACGAGAATGCTAAGCTAACTTCGCTTGTGCCGAAGTTTTTATATCCTTGCAGGTGCTCGCTTACATATTTTTAAAAACAATCTTTTTTCCCACAACGACCCATTTTCCGACCGATCGTGAAATTAGGTGAAAGCATGTGGATCACACATATACAAAATTTCAGGATGTTGCCATTAAAAATAAAAAAGTTTTTTATCTAAGACTGTTTTTCAGACCTATCTTATGTATGAAACATATGAATACAAAGTTTGGAGACGTTGTCATTGAAAAGAAAAAAGTTTTTCTCACAAAAACTTGTTTTCCGACCGATTGTTCCCATGGGAGCTATGAGATATAGTCATCCGATCCGGTCGGTTCCGAAATATTAGTAGCCTGTAGCAAAAAGAAGACTCTGTGCTGAATTTCAGCTCGATACCTTCAAAACTGAGAGACTCGTTTTCGTAGAAACAGTCAGACAGACGGACGGACAAAGCTCAGTCGACTCAGCTCGTCACCCTGAGCAAGAATATATATATTTATTGGGTCGGAAATTAATATTTTTCTATGCGTTGCAAGCTTCTGGTCAAAATTATAACACCCTTTGAAAGGGTATAAAAAGGATATTAAAAAATATCCATTGGATGATTTCCGGTATCCATTTGGATGTCTTAAATATCCTTTAAATCATCCAACGGAGCTAAAAATCATCCAAGGGATATAAAAACGTATGTTCATTTGGATGATTTCTTTGTTCTGTTGGATGATTAAAAGAATATTTAAGACATATACCTTCCAAATGGATCTTAAAAGATACAAGAGGTATGTATACAAGGTTGCTACTTTAGACAAACTTCATATACAGGGTTGTCCATATTCGACGGACCCATCTGGCAACGCCATAACTTTTGACAGAGATGTCAGATCGCTTAATGACATACCTCGTTTGAAGCGTCAGTCCAAGCAGATTTTTACCATGGAACAATACACGCCACGCGAGCGCTCTGAAATAGTTGAAATTTACATTCAACAGAACAAGTCAATTGTGAAAACTCAACGTGCTTTTAAAAAATTAAAAAATGTGAATAAGAAACCCGTAAATAAGCAAAATTGCCTTATTTACGCCACTGAAAATCCTCAGGAGATTCAAGAAGTGCCTCTTCATGACGAAAAAGTCACAGTTTGGTGCGGCGTTAGTGCGAAAACGGTCATTGGGCCGTTTTTCTTCCAAAATGAAAATGGCCATGCTGTTACCATCAACCAGGAGCGTTATCGCGACATGATAACCAATTTTGTGATGCCAATTATTCGTCGAAAGCGTATGAGGCAGTTCTGGTTTCAACAAGACGGCGCTCCACCGCACACAAGTCGCATAACAATCGATTTTCTGAAGAAATTGTTTCCGGGCCGTTTGATGTCGAAAAGTGGTGATTTGGACTGGCCACCGCGTTCGCCCGATTTGACGCCGCCAGACTTCTTCTTGTGGGGATATTTGAAGTCAAAGGTTTACGTTAACAAGCCAAGGACCGTAGAAGAGCTCAAGGACAACATTCGTGAAGAAATAGCCGCTATTCCGGCCGAAATGTTGGCGAAAACGATGGAAAATGCTGCAAAAAAGGGCACAATACGCCATCAACGCCAGAGGCGGCCATTTGAGAGATATCATATTCAAAAATTGATGTAAACAAATCTACTTGGAACAAATTAAATGATTAAGATTGCCAACCGCCAAATTTTTATTTTTTTCTTTGATTTTTTTAAAAAAAACATGGGTCCGTCGAATATGGGCAACCCTGTACTCTGTGTACGTTAGTTGCAGAATATAAAAATGTGCTGTACAGTTACCAAACAACAAAAGCAAAGTTAATTTGACATGTCACATCACAGAGTTTCGTTCGTGATTATCCGTGATCCGTGCTTTTTTCGTAAGAGAATTAAGATCAAACATCGTGAATGCAGTATTTACGAAATCTTTAATAATATAGTTTTTGATTAAACCATTTTTTATAATATGGAACGGGCACACTCAAATGAAATCAAAACCACTTTTGCAAAGAACTCCAAGAATTGTGCGTTTTCCAATTGCAGCATATCTGCTTTAAATTCGAATTATGTGTGACCGAAAAACAATCCTTTTGAAAAAAAATTGAAGTTAAGTAAATTAGTGAAACCACAAAACCAAAAGAAGCGAGTTGTGGGAAAAATTCTTAGTTCTGACAACGAATGACAAAGCTCAAAATTGATTGAGTTGCAACTGATGCAGCGTGTCGCAGGTGCACCGCATCCAAATGAAATCGGATCTTAAACCAATTTCCCAAATCTTTACTCAGACTGCACTTTAACACATTACTTAATTCTTTTTATGAAACTGATATCTTCTTTGTATTTCTACTTAATTTTTATCCTCCCTTAGGTTTTTATTCCTAGTCAGAGGGAATATTGCGAATTTATCTTTTCGGTTGGTCTTTTGGCCTTTTGGAAAAAAAAAAATGTCGTACCTAGCGTACAATACGAAACCGCACAGCTGCCATTGAGGCAAGACACATTTATGGTAATATTTTACCAGCTTTTGTTATGCTCTTTGCAAAAATTTCGTTGCCTTGCCACACACACTCATGCAGAACTGGCATTACGTTTTGGTCGAGGCCATTAAGGAAATAAAAAAAAACTTTTCACTATTTTTTCACACACACACAGATTTGTGCGGATTTTGCACACATTTAAGCCAAGAAACTCTTTAAAGTTGTGGCAAAAAAGATGAAGAAGCCGCCGCCATTGCTTATTTTTCGTATTCATATTTTGTTGGCTACGCTCTTCGCACATAAATTAAGAAATGACGCTGAAAAGAATAAACAGTGGAAATGTTTGTTGTTGCACCCCCAACAGAAGTATAAAAATGCCAGCTGCTGACAGGTGGATTCCCCCCGTTCTAGTCCTTTTCCTACGCAATTACAACGCCTCGCTGAATCTTGGAGCGTCCGAGGGAAGAGGCTGCTCGTTTTGTTTATATTTTCATCCTTATGCGCTAGGCATTTTTTAATGTTTTTACAAGCGTGGCATTTTGCGTGTGTGTGTGTGAGTGTGTGCATAATTATTTCAGCAAAGGAACGCCCCGACAACAAAAGCCAAAACAAGAAATCCTTCAAGGTGTCTGGGGCAACTTGGCGACTTAAAGTGTCAGACGAGCTTAGAGTTTCAAAAAGGAACAAAATGTTGTAATTAACGAGGCAACAGATTCAAGTACAGGTTGGCTATTATTTCAGACATTTTTTAGGCGCACATTTTTGTCATATTTTATAATAAAATCATTTTCTTTTAGGAAAATATAATAAATGAGGGGATTCCGAGAAAACATGTCTCCTACTGTTCAAACCTAGCGCCATTTTTTTTCTTTTTTGTTTGGGATGATGCAAACTCATCTTGAACCGAGCAAAAACCAACTAGCTTTTTTGTGCTGGCAAACTTTGAATATTGCTAAAAAGATGAATGCTGGGCTGGGGCAGAAAAGTATAAGTTTTTTTGTCTTAAATTGGTGAAAACGCCTGCCCAAATATGTCAATCCAAACGAAGTCTGTGTATACAAATTAAACGCTTATTGTTTCCCGTGTTTTCTCTTCTGCTTTAAAACCTCAGCAAGTCCCAATCAATTTATTTTATTCCCAAGTATGCAAAGTTAATTTTAATTATGCTCAGCATAATGTTAAGTAGAATTCCTTTCGCTCATTGCGAAAACTATTCAAGCAAAAACTGAACAACATCCCGCATCTCTGACTTTTGCTTTGGTCTTTTGCCTCAGCAATTATGAAAAGGCATTTTTCGTTTCATTAAACTGGTAATTGTTAAATCAGATGCCCAGGCAACATACCACACCACAGAATGTTGCCTTTCTCAGTCACGCTCCGTCATCCCCACCCGCCCCACTCCTGACCATAGAAAACTAGACAAAAATTGCCTTTTCAACTTTAATAAATGCCAAGCCGCAGGCATTTTTATATTAAGTCCCTCTGACTTCTACACGCTCGATCATTAAACACAAAATTTAATTAACTGTTAATAAAGTTGCTAATGAAGACAGCAGAAACGACCCCGCAGCCAAAACAGGATAAGCGACTGTCAAGTTGATGTTGCCTTTGGCTCATACTTATTAAGTGGCGTTAAGCTCCACCGTCAACAGAAGTGTGCAAGTCGAGGAGATAGAGTGAAAGTTCTATGTTCGGCAAGCGGAAATCCAACTACCTGCCTGGCCTTCCTGCTGATGGAGAGTGGTTTGCGTGAATCCACGTCTTTCCCATATAACTCATGGCAACGCCTTTTTATCGCATTTAATTGCGCATAAACGACGCTGGCTTTTATCGACAATTTTCATCAATAACAAAAAAAAAACGATTGTTAAGCTAGGCATTAAACCTCACATACACTCGACTCCATTTCTCATGCTGTTTACAGAAGGTACACTGAAATGGAGACCTGGGTACAAATATAGGTACAGTGGGAGTATTGCATCTACTAAATTCATCGTATATTTTACAAAACATAACTGATTCAGCAGCCGTTCGTTATTTTGATTTGGAAAACCAATATTTCTACATACCAATTTATAAATTCATAGCTGTAATAATTTTGGAAATCAACTTTGTGCCTTTTTAAATTGGTTTGAAATTTGGTTTAATGAGTGAAAATATCGTTCTTAATCTATAAAATCAAGTTAAAAACTTTAATAGTTTCTGAGAAGCACTTTCATGCTGGGTTTTATACGCTTCAAAATATCTTTTTTCTCTAGAATTCATGAACTATATGTTAAATGTCATATTTATATTTCCACAACGTCCACCAAATAGCCTTATGATATCAAAATCCCCAGCCGCCACGATAGAAGAGTATAGAAGAGCAAGTTCCATCATCATCTAAACCGATGGATGTGAGCTCGATGTTACAGTTGGATGCGGAGTATGTGCCAACGAACTAATTCTGAAAAATCTATTCCAATTTCTTGATCATTTGTGGTGGTGATTGGGTGGTAGTTAACCAGAAAGCCGCCAACTACTAAGGCGGGGTAAGGTGCTAAGGTAAATGCCAAATCACAGAATGGGTAGCTAAGAGTTGGTCTTAAATATTTTAACAGCGAAAAAATCCAAAAAGTTTCTTTTACGCATATTATTGTTGACTATTTCTGTTGACTTTTTGGACTTCGGAAAGGGAGCAAGGAAATTTATAGTCTCAGGGCGGTCTCAGGGCGCTGAATTCTAACACTAATATGGCCAGGACGGTAAGGGTGTGGCGCAGGTAATTGGTTGTAGTCGGAGGTCGATTCCGTCTAGGGACATCTAATGAAAACGTTGTGTTTTTATTTTTAATTCACTCATCCATTTCACAAGCTATTGGCGCCAGCTTATAAATAACTAGCCATCAAACTTTGCCGTTCGGTGAAGAGTACAATAAGTATAGCTTGGCCGTTTTACAAGCCATGTATAGCCAAGCCATAATTAGTTCTACCTGTTTATAGACTAAAACCACTTCTAAGACTGCTACAATCCCCCAATAATAAACTATAGAGGAGTATGCAAAAAAATAATCTAACCATAGTCAAAGAAGTGACCGATACAGACAAATTTCCCTCTTCTTAAGATGACGTTGAGAGGAACGTGCTGACTGTAAACTAGCTACATACATACAGTATACACAAACTGCTCTGTTTTTCTTAAAAAGAAGTGAAATCTTTCAATTTGTTCAAAAACTTTTGATTCAGTGTACATTTTGAGGGCTGTCGAGTCTGTGCCTACGTGCCCTGCATGGCAACAAATCCTCATCAACAGACACAAACGGACAAACAGTCGTCATTGTCGTAAGGCACTTTTGATGGGTGAATTAAATACTGGATATGTTCGCTCGTTACCTTCGACCCAGGTTATCCAGAGAACATGCCCCTCCATGTTGTCATAATCGCTTGCCACATAAAAAATAACTTTGACGAGCCAAATTTGAGGGCTGGGCCTAATGCCTTGAGAAGCCATCGCACACGTGCATACATATTTAATGTTATTCCTTTAACTTTTATGTTTTATGCACTTGAGCAGCTGGGGCAAACCCGACGACAAGTCAATAAAATTTATGACCATCAATTTCAATGTCGGAAAATATTTTGATGTGTGTCCAAAGTTTCGATATTTTTCCTGCAAGGGCAACTCCTTGGGGGGGCCGGACCTTGTTGACTATAATTTATGCAGACAGCAGTGGCTTGAAAATTGTGTGTCTGCCTTGGCATCTTATCTTGGCCACTTTAAATCTGCAAATCTGCAAACCCGCATTGTTGTCTATTCTTGGCTTTTCCGTTTTAATTGTTTGCTGAACACCTTGGCTAGCTCTTTTCCGGGTTGCCCCTTTTTATACACCAACAACAACAGCATAAAAGCTTGTTAGCGTAATTGCTTAATTGGCCAAGAGCTGGGCATAAGATACGCTCCGGTCTAATGAAAATGTTTGTTGCCCCACACATTAGCCTGATTAGCCAACGGACGGAGTGGATGTGGTAGATATGTGGGTAGGATTCTACCTTGGACTGAAACACACACGGATACACACGGATGAAAAAATACATTAACCAGTTGGCAGCCAGCATGGGGTGTGAAAATTAAACTGTAATTGCATATTCATTCCATTTTTATGAGCGTTAACAAATTGGTTTGGGGTAGTTGCTTTGCATGTGAAAAACCAGAATTGACGCGAAATGCTGGCTAATTTGTTATTAAGCGACAAAAATAAGGAGTGCTTGTCATTAAGAAGCGGTACACGGACAAGTACGACTTTTTTTATATAATTGAAAATTATTACCTAACATTGAAAAGTTGTTGTACTCATAAATTTGAGATTCAAAAAACCAGCAAAACACGACTAGCGCAGAACTCTAGTCTTGACTGATTCTCGGACTGACTGACTGGCCATCAACGTACAGCCTGAACAGTACGTTTCAGTACTAAAATTGATTCAGACCTGAGCAGTAGGAATAACTGAATTCATGACCGAGTTCAGACATGTTTCAGTACTTCCCATGAAACTCACCCATGAGTTCAGTACTAAAAGCTTGCCTAAAATCAGCTAAGGTCATGGCGTAGTGGGACATACTACTGTGAGCAAAAAGTAAGGTGTAAGGGTCAATTTAAACTTCGCGGGCCTAACAATTCGGGCAGGTTTTTTTTTTCTTGAGTTGGCAGGACTGTTGATGACATCTGTGCCGAATTTCATGTGAATGTCATTATCAGAAATATATTTACGCTTGTGTTTTCCAAACGACCAAGAGTGCATTTTTCGATTTTTACAATGTCTGAGCAGAGAAGTGCCATCAAATTTTGTTTGCGGAATGAAATTTCGGCTGCGGAAACGTTGAGGATGTTGCGGAAGGCCTTTGGTGATTCTACCATGTCACAAAAAAATGTTTATAAGTGGTACAAAGACTTCAAAGAGGGTCGAGAACGTGTGGATGACTTGGAGCGCTCCGGACGACCATCGACGTCAACAGATGACCAACACGTCAATGAAGTGGAGGAATTAGTGCGCAAAAATCGTCGGTTGACTGTTAGAGACCTTACTGATATGATCGGAATATCAGAAGGATCTGTGAAAACCATTTTGAAAGACCATTTGGGCCTACGAAAAGTCAAATCTCGTTTGGTACCGAAAGTTCTCAATTTTTTGCAAAAAAGTCATCAAAAATTCGATTTGGCTCCGTGTGACTTCTGGCTATTCCCAAAACTCAAGAGACCACTTCGGGGAACGCGTTTCGAGTCGATTGAGGAGATAAAAGCAAAATCGAAGAAAGCGCTGATGGCTATACCGGAAAGGGACTATTTGGCATGTTTCGAGGATTGGAAAAAACGTTGGCATAAGTGTATTTTATCGGGAGGGGATTACTTTGAAGGGGATAAAATTGATTTAGAAGAATAAATAAAGATTTTTCATTCTACAAACAAATTACTTTTTTGCCACAGTAGTATGTGTGTTGAATTCATGGCTGAAACTCGAATAAAGGATGAAATGAATTCAGTACCAGTGCTGCAACTCAGCGCTGATTCAGCTATGATTCAGCTCTGAACCAAACTGCATAATGACAGAAGGCTAAAGTTTGAATATTATTTCAACTGATTGAGTATAAACTCGGTTTGTAAGCAAATAATTTGACAAGTGTTTCCCCGATTTTGAAATGCGCTCACATAGAAATTCGAATTTCGAAACTTGAAACTCGGTTAGTGTGCGAAATAATTTGTAATTTTATTTTCCAATGTTGGCATAACTGCTTCTGGGTGTGACAGTATACGGAAAGTTTTGGAAAGAAGAAACTATTATTCATCGAATTTACTTTAAATTCGGTTTGAAAGAATAGTATTCGAAATAATTTGCGAAATGATTCGCCAAAGTTGAAACTCCCGCAAAACTTTGTTAGCAAATATCTAATTTTTATCCGATGAGATGTTATTTTCCCATGTTGCTGAATCAAAAACTAGCGGAAAATTCAGTTGGCGAAAACCTTTTTTTCATCCGAATGACTTGAAACTAGGTTTCAGGCTAAAGGCCGAAAGCTATTATACCCCCGCATTAGGTATTATAATTTAGAAAATTCATTTCCATAAAGCTTGTAATAGCACCCTGCACAAGTCCACTCGTCTGTCCGTATGAACGCACAGATCTCAGAGTTGGTAAGAGATAGAGTTTTGGCGTGAATTGGACTAAAACTTCTTATATCTGCAGGCAGATCAAGCTTATATTCAATTTTGGCCACACTCCTCCCGCCACCACAATTTGGAAAAAAATGGTCATATCTTCCACAGTTTACAGATAGAAGGCTCGTACCTTTCAGACAGATTTATTAAGCAGGATTACTTATCGATCAGCCAAAGGAATTGTGAAGATCGGATGATCGGTTGTCGAGTTATGATTAAAAAACTGTTCGCTGCTGTAGCGCAATATGCTGCGCGTATGATTTCGTTGGTACAGAGTATGTTATAGTCTGGCTTGACCGAACTTCTTTCTCTTTTATTATGATTTACTTGATTCGTTCTTAATAAAACAGCTTTTCTCCTTTCGGGCTCCGAACAGTTACGAGTTGATCTTTATTATGCTATTTTATTTCTAGTAAAGCAATCGATTTGATTCTTGTTTATTTTAATAAGCATTATGTGAATCGGGGTTCTGCCATAAACTCATATCTACATATCATTATCTAAAGAATTCGCGGTTCCATAAGTTATTTTCTTAGGTTCCATATGGGGACTCCTATAGTCTCTTTTGGAATGCAATGTGCCACTTCAGATGAAGAATTTGCTTTTCCAAAAAATGGTTTATTTTTAATGTAAATAGTAATAAAATAGTTTTTTGTATCGAAAGAAATGATTGACCATCTTTATTTAAGAAATGTCTAATCAAATTTACTTCTCAAAAATGTATGATTTTGAAGAATGGGCAAAAATGGTGCCCCTTAATTTTTGGGAAAATAAAAACCCATCAGCGGATTTGCCTTCTTGCCTATTGTTTAAATTTCCAACAGATGAACAAATGGCAAGCGAAAAGTCCACTTGGGAACATAGACCGACAGATGCAATTTGCTTAATCCTACAACACGGGTTTTTTCCGATCCAAAAATAGTTCCTATTGTTTGTACTTTTAAAGAGCTGAAAGGTCTGTTCACAAAATCATTGCACTTAAACTGCACAAGTACGTTGTAAATTCGATGAAAAAAAAAACACTAAATCGAGGGGCATAAAAATCAAACACAACCAAAAAGTGCCCCGCCCTTTTAAGCCCCCATTCAGGCAATGAAACGTTGTCTTTGTGTATTGTGTAGGCTTAACGGTTACAATAACAAGGACTTTGGCTGCTTATCAGACACTCACAAACGCACACACACACACATGTGCATAGAGGAATAACGTTATTTCAATATGTACTTGCACTCAATGTAAAATGTATTGACTGGCAATAAACAAAATTATTGCTCAACATTAACATTTTCACGCCGATCGGCTTAGGGATTTCGAAGCATGTTATGAAACATGTGCGAGTATATTGATGACACCATTCAAATAGGTACATTAACTCGTATTTTTGCTGTCAGCAGCTGCCAAAGAAGCACAACTTGACTGACACACATATTTTATGTGCAAATAAAATGCGTTTAATGAAGTCCCCTTTGGGAAAAATGGCAACAGGAAGTGTCTAATTGACGGCTGAAATGTGCTCCGCCCATACAAATCCAGCTGATGTTGTAATCGATAGCATCAGCAGCTGGCAGCAGCTTTGTGTTGTCTTAATTAGCTTTAACCAATGTACAAAAAATGAAAGAGATTCCATTGACAGATATTCTGGAAGGGAAGTGACAGCAAAAATCACAACTCCAATCACATCCCTTTATCAGTGTTGAATTAGAGCCTGAGCATTAGGAACCATGACTGATTTCAATCCATCTATAGTAGGTTTTCATGTTTGGAAAAGGGATTTTCCAGTTTGATCGCAATTACTTTAACTCTGCCCATTTTTGTTGCTTTTATTTTTCCACAGCTTTAAGCAAATAAATACAACCACATTTTGTCACTGCGACTTTTTGTGGTCATGACCCTTGGGGTTGTGTCACTGTGGCCAAGCTGCTGGCTGAGCTATATAAAACTTATTGCGGTGAGTGTTTCAAATTGTTCCAAATTTGATTAAATACAAAACTGGCAAAACTATTGTCCGGCCCCTGCCACACTCTAGCTGGCAAGTTGCCCAGACTGCAGCTTCACCTTATCAGCTGCAGTCAGAGCAGGTGGACACACAGCAAGTCAACTTTTGGTCCAATTGCCATTAGCAGAGACAGCAAACAACTAAAAACAATTTAGTTGTGAAAAAGTTGTGCACTAACTCGCCAGCAAACTTGTTTACCGAGACAGGACAAGGACCAGACTAAGTACGGCCACGAGTACAAAGTGAGAAATGAATGCGGACTCCGCTGACTGGTGACTGCTGTCCGGACAATTGCCGTTCGCAATTTCTGTTTGCAGTGCTCATGCATAATGCAATGGATGTACACGGGCCATAAACTATATCACTTACCGCTCTCACTCCTGCACAGATTCCCCAGTAACAATCTGGCATCTGGCTGTTTACTGAGATAGATATGCTGTGCATTTTTCATGTTTCTCCCCGCCAGCTTATTTACAGTCCACCCACATAGTTCCGCCTGGGCCTTGGGGTAATTAGGCACAACTTGTGTGGTGTGGCAGTAGTTGTAGTGCTGCACTAACGACCAGACTAAATTATTCATTCGCTTTGAAAGGCCTTTTGGATATTTCTGACGACTCGCCCAAATAGTAGTCTGTGCTTGCGCCTTGTTTGGCTCTTCCATTTGTGAAAAACAAAGCAAAACCACAAACATGCACCGGAAAAACCAAGACTTGGCCATATTTTGGTTACCTAATGGCATTAATTCAAAGAAACTACGAATGGGAGAGAAACCCCACCATCATAGAGGGACATGGCCATCCTTTCGTATGGCAAAACAGCGCTTAATACGCTTTTTAAAAATCAGTTTGGTCCAAATAGGCAGCTAGGCAAATAGGCGCTACCCCAACAATGGCCTCAAAAACATTCCAGGAAATGAAATGGAAAATGGTTTTAAGCCTTCACCGTAATTGGTCTACAACACAACTGCGGCCAGAATACTACCAGAAAGCGCCTTAGGACTAATGAGAGCCACCAGTTGGCAGACAAGCGATTGCATTAATACGGAACCACATCCGTAACATGTTCCGAAAGTTATCTCGACTAGGAAAGAATTCCCTCAGTATTCTGACAGGGCTCTCTACAAGGGCCACAGCAGACTGAACAAGTTCAAGTCACTGGAACATGACGGGAATATGAAACACCTTATTTACCATTTGGGTAGCAAATTTAATATTTACAATTTCATATTCATCCGACTTTCATTAGGCTCGGCCAATTTCTGCTGAACCTGAATATATAATTATTTAGAATTATTGTTATTATTGCATTATTATTATAATTAAGGCTAAGGTTTTGGTTCAAACCTTGGTTCAGCCCATGCATTACACAATATGCATTCTACAAATCGTTTTTCACCTAAACACGTCACAAGTCGCATGGAAACAGGGTTTCTTTTTTAGTTGAAAGCGGAATGATATTCAAAGTATAATTTTCTGTTAGGTTAAATTCCATTTCGCAGTCTAGGAAAATTATTAACAATTATTAGTTTTAAGCGTTTGCATTTGCATTTTTTAATCGTCATGTACAAGTGTAGAGTAGGTCGAAGATTTATTAGTACATCTTTAGCATTTAAGGCAAACACTCTTCTGTTTTCCCAAAATTTTTTTGGCTTATATAAGCTTGGATGGACTAAGATATAGCTTGTTAGTCTTTAATAAATTAAATGCCAGGACAACTAGAAGAAGAACGAGAAAGCTAAGCTAACTTCGTCTGTGACGAAGTTTTTATGCCCTTGCAAGAGCTCGCTTACATATTTTCAAAAAAAACTCTTTTTCCCATTTTCCGACCGATCTTTCCTATGGGAGCTGTATTCTACAGTCCTCTGATTTGGCTAAAAATTTTATGGTTAGGTGAAAGCATGTAAAACAAACAATTACAAAATTTCAGGATGCTACCATTAACAAAAAAAAGTTTTTCTAACTCAGACTGTGTTTCAGACCTATCTATGGTATGGCAGCTATACCATATAGTTGTCCGAATTTTATCAAACTTGGCAGAATTATAAAAACGCATAGAAAACCTATAAATATAAAGTTTGGAGACGTTACCATTGAAAAGAT
Source organism: Lordiphosa fenestrarum (assembly GCA_035044985.1). Taxonomy (NCBI): domain Eukaryota; kingdom Metazoa; phylum Arthropoda; class Insecta; order Diptera; family Drosophilidae; genus Lordiphosa; species Lordiphosa fenestrarum. The sequence goes on from JAWNNO010003092.1 coordinate 33,124, forward strand.
AAAAGTTTTTCATACTAAAACTATTTTTCCGGCCAATTGTTCCTATGGGAGCTATGAGTTAAAGTCATCCCATCCGGTCGGTCCCGACATATTAGTAGCGTGCAGAAAAAAGAAGACTCAGGGCTGAATTTCAGCTCGATAACTTAAAATCTGAGAGACTGGTTTTGTGCGCTTTTCAGAAAAAAGACATTGCAGATTATGAAATATGACCAAGCCGTTAATGAGTACACAGAAAAAATGATGATATGATCTGGTACTCAATGTTACATTTTTTCATATCATTAACGAGAGCGTAAGTTAAAGTCGGCCCTGCCCGACTTCGAAATACCCGTTACTCAGTTCAATTATTGTTTAATAACTTCATGCGGCTCGGATAAGTATGCAACATTTTTTTAACTCAGCCATTTATTATCCGATCCTTTTGAAAATTGTGAGATTGTAGATATTGACCACAAAGACTACACTGCAAAATCTGAGCTCGATATCTTATAAATGATGGGAGTTATTCAACATTTCTTATTGCGGGGGCGGGAGGGGGCGTGGCCAAAATGTGAAACAAACTTGATCTGCCTGCAGACAATACTAGCTTACATCTAAAATATGGTTGCTCTAGCTCTTCTAGTCTCTGAGATCTAGGTGTTCATGCAGACGGAGGGACGGACAGACGGACATGGCTATATCGACTCGGCTGTTGATGCTGATGAAGAATATATATACATTATGATATCGGAGATGCTTCCTTCTGCCTGTTACATACATTTGCACGACTTTAGTATAACTCTTTTACTCTACGAGTAACGGGTATAAAAAGCCGATATGATAAAGATGAATATGACCTGTCCTTAATATCAATTTGATGAATTTTCTGATCAATAGTATATTAATGAAATATAATAATGAAATAAATTTATAGAAAATGTAATACTCAATATCAGAATGATATTATTTAGCTTCAATTTGACATTGAAATGATATGGAAAAAATTAGATGTCAAAATGTCAAATTAACCAGCTCAGATTGAATTGATGTATAATGTATAATGATATCAGATTAAAGCAAGAAGCAAATAACTAACTGCATCAGAAGTCTTATTAAAATCACTAAGTAAATGCTTGCTTGCACTCAGGGAGGCTAGTGGTGATGCTCCGGCACTAAGAGAAGCCATGCTAATATGGAGAGTGACATTGTCTGGTCGAGGCAAGTATGAATATTTGTTCAACTTAATATGTTCCTTGATAATGAAAGCAGCAGTGATCGAGAGAAAGAGCCAATTAGGCATGGCATCAGTAATAGAGTAAGTCGATTGGAAAAATACTTAGAAAGACCAGCTGCGAGCCAGTTGACTTTAGTTATCATAATTTAACTATCTCAGTGACAAAACGTTTCAACTAAATTCTCTAGTAGCTTCTTGGGAATCATACCAGTTCTATCAAATTCAGAAACCAGTGTCTCCTTTCATTGACCATTCATTTGCCTTTCGGATTCTCGGTCGGTTAAACTGTAGGCTGCCTTTCTCTTGTGCGAAAAGTAAAAGTTCACAAGTTCAGAGATTGGGAGGAGCTCGGCTTGGCCCTTTGGGGCTGTAAAGTCAATTATTTTTCTCTTCCATAATTTTTCCATATTTATTCCACCAATCCATTCAAAATATTAAGTTTTATATGTACTTGTACACCCTATTTATTGCTTGTTTTCTCCACTTGATGGGCAAATTAACATAATTTGTTTTTGTCTGGATGCCTCTTCTCTATTTTTAATCAAATTATATTTCAATGTTGTTGATATTTATAAACTTGATGACCCCACCATTTTAAGTCGCCTGGGCAGAAGCTGAAGACACTTTCTTATGTATGTATGGATGGCTTTTCCATCTCGACTAAATGAATAAACAAAAAAAAGGCTATAAATAAATAAGGCAAAAATGTAAATGATTGTGCGTCAAGGCATTATGTTTATGAGTGAGCTGTTGGCTAGCCTTATCTTTTGACCTTCGTCTGTTGACCATTTTGCTTGAGATGGTAATTTGTGTACATACATTTAAGCTGTACACTAGTTTATGGCACCTGTCCGCGTTAAAGGGTCGCTTTATTGCCGGCACGTTTCTTAAATTTCTGTGATCCATTACAAGACATTGCCATCCGTCAAGTGAAGGGGCCAAGTTTGGGTGAGTTTACAAAAGTTTGGCCTTCCACTAAAAACTTTTTCATAAGATATTTTTATATTGTTGGTGTTCGCAGCGAAGCCCCTTATGACTCCTCTTAAGGAATTTGTTTAAAAAATTTTTGTACTTCAAAGGTCTTAAGTTCTAAGACACTCTGCGTCCACATTCTTATAATATTTCATTACCTCCTGGCAAAAAATCACACACAAACGTGTGCGGTTCACAACATAACGGACGGACTGGTCGGTGAGAGTGCAGTGAGACTACCCGTTCAAGCAGTTCAAGCTTAACAAATGAAATTTACTCAGCAAAAATCTGCTGCCAGATGTTACATGCTGCATGCTCACTCTGGCCCTGTCGCTTGGCTTTTTATTCACAAAGTAATAAATTTCATGGCACTGCAAATTTCATAAAGTTCATGCAGGTTTTTTTTGTGTTTGTACCGCCCACTTCTACCCCACACCCACTCCTACTGCCTGGGTCCTAATGGGCTGCGCTTTGTCAGAAAACAGATTTGTTCATCAAATTTCTTCTTTTACATTTTTTCGTTTCTGGCAAGCATTTTTTCCCTTGCACACGCAACACGCACTGATGAGCTGGCAAGAATTTTTTGCCATTTCTATTGGAAGTGTAGATGATTAAGGGTTTTGGATGTTTGAAACCAGAAGATGTTTTAGATCAAAAGTGAATACGTAAAGCTGTAAGGGCTGATGGACTAATCTAGGGCAAATCGTTTAACAACCAATAATTGAATAAAAAGTGCTTATCATAATTTCATTTAATTTAAAATTTGCAAACTTCCCTTTGCCAAATTTGTGTATATTTTTAAGTTACAGAAAACTAAAGACGGTTGAGAATAGAAGAACCCAGCACAGGCTTTGAGAAAACAACGTTACTTGGTAGCCACAGTTAGTTTTGTGCCCCAGCATTCGAAACTATCTTGGAAATCTTCGAAAATCTTGTAGCAACATTAGTGTGATGCATTCTAAAAAAGCGAACTACTTAAGACTGTTCGGTTGGATCTTTTTCTGTCAAGTGCAGTAAAAGAAACCAATTTATAAAATTTTGGATATTCGAAGTTCGTATTGTATGTGAGCCAAAATCAATAGAATTTGACCACATGCAATTTTCATAGGAATCCTTAAAATAAGAAACAAAATTGTTAATGAATCATAAAGCTTATGATTGTATATAATTATGCAAAGCAAAAGCAATTCGACATAACCAAAAAAGTCTCTACCGTGTTTGATTGGTGCACCTTCAATGAGTGCAAATCATAAATGATTCCTTTTAGGGTGGACATAATCTATACATATATAATATATAAAACTAGATGGCCCGGCGAACTTCGTACCGCCTAACAATAAATAACAGTAGTGGGTTAACTTAATAAAATAAGTACACAATTTATTAAATTCAACAACATATATGTGTTCGAGAGGTACCCGAAAGAGTTGACCGATTCGGACCATATTTGTTATCAGCCTTCCTCTATTCATGACGAATGCCTTTATAAAGTTTCATCCAAATCGGTTAAGTTTAGGTCAAGTTATGGTGCAAAAAAGCCGTGGATGGCAAATTACGCGATCCCTGTGTGACCTACCAGAATCAGCTATAGATATAAACCACCTACGCTGTTACTACTACACTCACACGAAATTTCATCGAAATCGGTCCAGCCGTTTGGGAGGAGTGAGGTTACAAAGCCATGTACGGAAGAATTTTATACATATATTAAGATTGAAAGTATGTTTGTTCCTTATGGGCGTCTAAACCGCTGAACCGATCTTCACAAATTTTTCACAGTATGTTCATGTCGATCAGGAAGTTGTCATAGGCTATGTCTCATGTCTGTGAGTTGGTCCAAAAACCGTGAAATTTGCAAAATTCAACCGTTCATCCGATTGAAATATTGGGGAGTGGTTAAACGCTTGCCGGTTAAGGTTTCTAAGTGTACGTAATAGGGGTGAAATGGACCAAAATCAGCGAAATTTGCAAAAAAACTATAACGATCATCCGATTGCGATGAAATTTTACGGAATGGTTGGACGCTTGCAAGCGAAAATTTCTAAGGTCCAAAAATCCACGACATTTCTAAAATAATCATATGTATATCTATGAAAGCGCTTAAAGCTTAGATTAAAATCCAGCCGTGGGTAAATGGACGATGCAGATTGAACGGCTGAATTTTGATATTTTTCATTTGAGCTTATATTATTATGAAGATTTCATAGACGGCAATTGTAGACTGGTTAATAGGAGGTGTATACCAAACTGTCAAAAAAGCCGCGAAATTAGCAAAGTTACAGTTAAAACTTTCACTTTCTCACAATGCAAAGGACCCGGGCGACGCCGGGTATTCAGCTAGTAAGTTAATAAACTCCAATCATTTTTATTTTGAGCTTTGAGCTCTCCTAAACGGCTTCAAAGTTGTAGCAAACATTGCGTATACGACACGTAAGCCTCATTGAGTTTCAACGTGGGACAAATTTAATTTAAAATGTTCCCAAGGTCAACTCGCCCACAGTTATGAAGATACATACTTAAATAGATGATTCGCACCATTACAATTATTAAGGTATTTAAAAACAAATACAATTATTTCGTAGTATACAACTAAAACTAGTTCCATATTTGTAAAAGCAAATTGAAATATTTGGTAATTTAAATAATTGTTGTAATCTACTCTCAAAGTCGTATAAGCTAAAATCGGAAAAGCATTGTATAGGAATTTTAAAGTTTTAATTTCTAAGGTTTTTTGACAAAATGAACAATGAAAAGTGCACCGCCTTGGTGATAAACCAGTGGTAAAATCGAAAGTTATTTCCCATTCAAAAGTTACACATAAGAAATATACAAATAAATTGATTTTTATACTTAGGAAAATTGAATCCCAAAGTCGAAAATGGGGGAATTGTTTTACTAAACCTTTTGATTTTCATTTGAACTGCTTCAATATAATATTCCAAGGTCTATAAGAAAATTAACCAAAAACTCCATAGTATTCGCTTTTCCTTTGGTGGAAAATTGACTTTTAAATGTGTTTGGGCAAAATTTTAAAAAAGTTTGGAATACGTGACATCATTTCAACATTTCACTTACAAATGTTGCATAATCTACACACACAAATACGAGCGAGTGGCTCTCAACAAATATATCCCAGATCAGCTCTTTAAATGTACTCACCCTATCTCAGTTACACCGCCTGCTGGCCTCACTGCAACCACCACCACCACCTCCTCCTTCTCCACGCAAGTTGGCCAGCGTTTCCGTATCCTGACACTGACTTGTGCTCGTCATCTCCAGCATACTAATGCCCGTGGCATTGTCAGAGCTAACAAATGGAGTTTCACTAAAGCGCACTTCCACTGTTTGCTCATCGCCGGAGTCTATGTAATCCGCCTCATCGTCGGTGCGACGACGCACACGCCTCATTAGCTCCACCTGCTGTATGACTGGCTGCTGTTGCTCTTCTCTGGAATGCACCAGGGCGGCGTTAATGCCGCGCCCACTCAATATGGGTGAGACAGCGCCAGTGCCATTGCCATAAGTGGGCTCACGTGGTATAATCAATAGCTTCTCCTTGGGCAGGCAAGTCTCCTGGGTAATGCCATTATCATCCTGATCATCAGCATCCAGACTTCCACAGCCAATGCCTCCAGCACCGCCTTCACCATTGCCCTGATGCAGTCGCGGGCCACAAGTGTTGCGATCGCTGCGATTGTAGCCGCGTGTTAGATTAATGATATTGTTATTGGAGGGATTGAAGCAGGGCAACACATTTTTAAACTCCTTGCGGAAGTTCTCGTTCAGCCAGGCATACAGAAAGGGATTGTAGCACGTGGAACTCATGGCTATGGAGTGGGCCACGAAAAAGAAGAGTATCAGAAAACGCCACTCATTCGACTTGACTTCAAAGTCATCGAAAATATTCACCAAGTTGATGGGCAGCCAACTCAAGCCAAAGACAGCCACCATGGCAATAAGCATGCGATTTGTGCGCTTCTTGCGATCCCTGTCCGCCTCCTCACGACGCGAAGACTTCGAACCCGGCTTGGCACGGGCGCGTTGATTCAATTTCACCGAAATCCAGACATAGCAAATAGAAATTATGATGAAGGGCAGGACGAACTGTAAAGTGGTGGTTATGGCTCCGAAAACCTTACGGTACTGTTCTGAGGGCCAATTCTCCTCGCAAAGTACTCGCGTTATAGTGTAATCCATGCCCGAACTGGCGCCCGCAGTCATCACCTGCATATAGGCCTGGGCGGCTGAGGTGGCATCTGGCGCTTCGATAAAACTGGACTCGTAGCTGCCATTGAATAGCAAAGAGCCGTCGCCGGTTTCATTTAAGCCGTTGATCCGTGTATTATTCTCCACCTCGTAGGTCATTTTCATGTACATGCCGTAGGGCACAGTGGCGAGCAGGGCTATCACCCAAATACTGACAATTATCCCAATGCAGGTGGAAAGCTTCATTCGCGGATGAAATGGATAAATGATCACAAAATAGCGATCTATGGCTATGGAAGTCAGAGTCAGGGTCGAAATGTAGATACTACAGCCCTGGGCAAAGGACACCAGATGACAGAGCGTTCGTCCGAATGCCCATCGACCCATAAAAGTGTACAACGGAGTGAATGGAACGGCCAACACACACAGCAAGATGTCTGATAAAGCCAAATTCGTAATGAATATATTCGTCACCGTCTGCATGGCCCGATTCCGGAGCACCACATAGCAGACCAGAACATTACCAAATACTCCGAGCACAAATACCGTCGCGTACAGCGTATAGAAAGAGATTTGCACAAGCGGATTGTGTATAATGCCACCCGATTTCTCCGCCTCCATGGCTGCCGCTGCGGCGGCATCACTCAAACTTAGACTGGTGGTTCCTGTCATTGGACTCGGAGTACTCCAATCCGCGGTCGTCGTTGTCGTGACCAGCGGCAGTTGAGTGCTTAGACTTAGATTGTGAGCCATTGTTTTTCGCGCTAATGACTTGGTGGTAGTTACGAGGAGGGTTAGTTGAAGTCTTCGGTTCGCTTGTTTATTTTTGTTGTTGATTCCTGTCCCCGGATCAACCGGATGTTTGCCACTTAAGCAGCCATTTCCGTCACCGTCGGCCCGGCACGTTTCAAGTCTTTATCTCTGATGTCTTTATTTATTCACAATAAAAGTTTTTGTTTCATATTTTGCTCAATGCTAATTGGCTGGGTTTTTGAGTTCTGTAAGACAGCGAAAAGAAATGGAAATGGCAGAAGTTAGAGATAAAATGTGTAGACCGAGGGATACCTTAGGTAAGAAAATTAAATGGGATCGGGGGTTAAACCCTAAATAACACATATTTTGATAGCTGTCCTTAAATGATCGAAAGCTTACAAGACCTTAATTATTTCTTGATAAAAAGTTAATATATAAGAGGGGTCGGCTTAGGCTTAATTTCTCAATAGTTGCGGTTAGCCCACCGCCTGTCAAATTTGTCACTCGTGATGACCAACGGTTAGGTCATCTGATTTACTCCTAAACAGTTTCCCGATATCAAAAAAAATTCCTGTCGCTGCAGCTCTCTGGCAACAATGAATGATTCCTGTTAACAATCCTAGTCACAATGAATTGAGTCGCAACAACTGAAGTTAAGATTTTAACTGTCTTTTTGGGAAGATAAGTGATCTTTCACATAGTTCAAAAAATATTGGGTCATTGCTGGTACTCAAATGAAAATGGTAACGTTCGACAGTGGCTTTCGAGCTGAGTCAAGAAAGTGCTTTTATTATTTTCCAAAAAATTGTGCATTCTCTAAATTTTGATTCTTTTTTACACCCAAAAGAATTTGGTATCAACTAAACTAAAATCAGTATCGTTTCTTTGGTATCAATGGCCGCGTTCGGCAGAAGAACTTGTTCCCTGATCAATCATACTTTTTCCTGATCTTTCTGCTAAACTCCAGTGATACGGTATCATTATAGATAATGTGAAAAATAAACGCTCCTTTCAAGTGATACTGTTACCTACAGCTGAAATTGTATATCGATAGGTTTTTTCGATACCGATACGCGTATCTTGGAGTATTTTGTGCACTGAATTTAAAAATGAGTTTTTTTACGGAATGTAAATAGTTTGAAATATCTAAAAAAATAATGTGTAAAAACTTAAGTATGACAACTATTATGCAATTTCCATGTAGACACGGAGCGACGTCAATGTCGGCGCCGCTTTTAAACGATTGTCTTTAAAAGTATTTGTCCAACAATGTAGCACTTTGTTCAGCAGAAAGAACTTGATGTATCATTTTTTTCTGCTACCTGCTCAGCGATCAATCCTTCTGCTGAACACGGCCAATATTACCCTTAAGAGTATAAAATTGATCTTTTGATTATTAATTTGATATTTAGAATATTCATTTGATTCGCAAAAGTATTAATTTGAAACAGAAACATTTTTAGGTAATTTCGAACTGCACACACTGCACAATCATGTCATCATAATTGGGGCAGCACTAAATCAGAACGGCGGACTGTTAGCTCAATTAGATTCGCATGAGACACATCCTTACGGTGACTTATGTGTGAATAACATCCGTCATGTAATGTGAGAAAAGAATTTTTCTTATAGTCATCAATAACATTTTGAAAGAATGCTGAATGTTGCAGTAATCAGTTTCAAAATGTTTATTGTTATACCCTTGCAAAGGGTATTATAATTTTGCCCAGAAGTTTGCAACGCATAGAAATATTCATTTCCGACCCCATAAGCTATATATATTCTTGATCAGGATGACGAGCTGAGTCGATTGAGCTTTGAACGTCCGTCTGTCCGTCTGTCTGTCTGTCTGTTGCTACGCGAACTAGTCTCTCAGTTTTAAAGCTATCGAGCTGAAATTTTGCACGGAGTCTTCTTTTTGCTGCACACTACTAATATGTCGGAACCGACCGGATCGGATGACTATATCTTAAAGCTCCCATAGGAACAATCGGTCGGAAAACTACTTTTAGTGAGAAAAACTTTTTTCTTTTAAATGGAAACGACTCCAAACTTTGTAATGTTGTATGTTTTTTTGTAATTCTACCAAGTTTTATTAAAATCGGACAACTATATGGTATAGCTGCCATACAAAAGATAGGTCTAAAAAACAGTCTTAGTTAGAAAAACTTTTTTGTTTTTAATGGTAGCATCCTGCAATTTTGTATTTGTTTGTTTCTCGTGCTTTTAGACAATTCTACAAGTTTTTGTCCAAATCGGATGACTATATAATATAGCTCCCATACGAACGATAGGTCGGAAAATGGGAAAAAAGTATTTTTTGAAAATATTTAAGCGAGCACTTGCAAGGGTATAAAAACTTCGGCACAGACGAAGTTAGCTTAGCTTTCTCGTTTAATTTTAAATTAAAGAAACCTAGTATTAAAATGATACCAAAAGCTTGCCAATTGAAATATGAAAATTACAATTGCTAGTATCAAATTGATACTAAAATTCAATATAAGAAAGTGCCAGACTGACACAAGTTGGTATCAATATGATATTTTAATACTTTCGATATTATCAACTTGATATTTAGCTTACTAAAGAGAAGCTGAAGTTTCAAATTGAAGACTTTGGCTACTTTTTTGGGTGTAAATGCCATAAAAAATAGCCTAAAAAAATATTTATTAATCTTATCCTAAGCACGAAGTTTCACAAATAAAAGGCTAGCTCTACCTTCTTAAAGTTGGAGTTGCAGAACTGCTTGTGGGCAAGTTATAGTCCATTTACAAAATAGATGTCAAATCGCTTGCTTCTTAAACTAATTGACCATTATTTGAGCATACCCTTGCCACTTGTCTGCACCCTTTAAAATTACAGACAACTTACGTTAGATTTGTATAAAAGTAAAAGTTTTCAGCAAAGAATTACTTCTTAGTTGGAATTTAAAAGTTACTTTCGCTGTACTCCCCTCCCAACGCCTCTCAACGCTTGACTGAGCTCTGTGCTGTGCTCTGGCTTGCTGCGTTCTGCTTTTTGAGCCAACTGGATTATGTCGTTGTTGTTGTTGTTGTTGCAGTCTTCTTCGTTGGCTTGTATTTTAGTCAGTGTCAGACACGCTTCAAGGGACGATATTAACAAAAACAATGCGAAATGTCGTTCCAGTAAGTGCAACATGGCGGAAGTCAAAACGAAAAGTGTGGCTTTAGATTGCTTAACTTGATACGGACCATAACGAACATCAAAAATGTGTAAAGCCACATCACAAAAGAAGAGACAAATAGAGTAAAGTTTGATTATTGCATTTACCAGTTCCTGAGGGATGATTTTCATAACAGCTCATTAAGATGGAAATCCAAGATTGTATTAGAGTAAAAGCTAGAATATTTTGCTACAATTTTTGTATTTATTTGATTCTTTCTTTGGAATCGACTTTACCAGCACAAATATAGAACTAAGAACACACACACACACTCACACACAGAAGGGTGAAAACAACATTTCTTTGGAAACAACAATTAAGTCGTATGAGCAACAGATTGAAATGAGACGATGAGTGCTATGGTACCCACATTGCGTGGTGAAAATTATGTTTTCTTCGAAGTCAAAGAGTTTCTATGACAGCAACTAAAATGAACACAAATACCGGGAAGGTTGACACCCAAAGCTAATTAGTGAAGTAAGTGTCAAAGGCAATTCTATGAACATACGCTGGGTGTCCTTTAATGATGCCACCCTAAGAGAAATAACAAAATTTTACCACTAGTTAAACTCTATGGTGACACTCAGAAGTCCGACTTGGTCGGTTTGATTTCTGAATTTCGTAGAATCTTTTTGCAAAATGCACATATTTGCATTTATCGTAGATAATTGCATACCGCTTACAGCAATGCAGTCTAAGAGGTAGGTATTCAAATTAAACTTTTTAAGGGAATCTTTAAAAATTCAAAATGTCAAAATGTTAAAACACGTTAGACAACTGAACCCAATCGTTTTGTTTAGCATTTTTATATCAAAGCCTGTTCGGTTTGTGGTTTGGTTTGGTTCGGCTACTGAGGTAGCCAGTGAAACAGCGGACTAACACAAAGAGGAAGTCAGATTAAATTCATTAAAAAAAACCAACAAATTTTAAGGCAATTTGTGTGCAACATCAAGCCTGAAATGCCTCGTAATTCAATCATGTCCTGCCCTCTGGATATTCTCCTTCGATACAATAACGTTTCACTGTTGCCAACCCAAAGTAGGCACTTGTTATGGCGGGAATGGTTGACAGAAAAGAAAATCCTCTTTAAGTGAACGTCTGTCCCCACAATCCGGCCAAACACGACTTGTTTCATTATGTCACGGACTCAAAGATAAATCGTTGCCAAAAAGAATAAAATATGGTGACAAATGCATCAAAATTAAAAGTACGATGGAAAGAAGATGCATTGTTGCTTTGTTCGTTAAGAGTGGCGCTTGAGCCGGATGACGAGGATGATGATAATGATTCTCCCTCTGGCTCTGGGTAAATGCATTAATAAAAATTGTTAACTGCCGTTTCTTACATAATTTCCGGCTGGCGCAGTTTGCTTGCTTGCTTGCTACTTGCCATCCTAACCTGGTTTAGTCTAAGCGTGAGTTCCGGACAAACCGTGGCTTGTCGCCTATTAATTTATCAAAATGTTTATATTTTTTATTAGCTCGCAGCGTGCCAAATAATTTTGACATTCTTCCGCCCTTTTTTTTTCTTTGTATTGCATAGCCGGGAGCGCCAGACACTGGCTTACATAACATCATCCTAAGTAATTTTTCAAGTTTTCTTTCAATAAAGTTTTTAAATAATGAATGCCATGCATTTTAGCTAAGCCAAACAAGCACTTTAGTTGGTAAACGATGGATTTCTTTAAACTAAAATGAGGGAAACTTAAAGCAAAATATTTTGCTTCATTGGAGAGTTGTCAGAAATTCAATATACTAAATAGATATATAAATAGGGCCTTAATGTTTTGGATCTTTTTGACACCGCTTTGTGAGAAAAAATTATGATATTTTGTATTTGAATGAAGAATTTTCAGTTTTAAACGTTGAAAGAGCCGGAATATGCTTAATTCGATAAAGTACAGGGTGCGCCATATAAAGTGTCGGTATGGCAACACTGAATAACTTTGACATTTACCAACCGATTGCTTTTGTTAGACATGTTTTGGAAACATCAATCTAGTACAATTTTGACCATGGAACGCTTCACACCAAAACAACGTGCCGAAATAGTGACGCTGTTCATCGAAAATATTCGTTCAATTGTGCTAACTCAACTCAACAAATTTTGATGACCGATGAGGCCCATTTCACGCTATCTGGTGGTGTTAATAAGCAAAATTGTCGCATATGGGGCACGGAAAATCCACACCGCATCCATGAAATACCTTTACACGACCAAAAAGTGACTGTTTGGGCCGGTATCAAAAAGAGGCGATATTGACTGGCCACCCAGATCTCCAGATTTGACCGCCCCAGACTTCTTTTTGTGGGGCTATTTAAAAAGCAAGGTTTACGCCAGCGATCCACAGACCATTGAAGAGCTTAAGGCCAACATTCGTGCCGAAATCGCCACTTTATCGACTGAGACGCTCGAAAAAGTGATGGAAAATGCCGCAAAAAGGGCACATTTTGTTGTGGCCAATAAAGGCGGCCACTTGATTAATGTTGTGTTCAAAAAGTAGTCGAAATAAATTGTACAGGACCAAATTAAAGGAACAAGATCAACATATAGCAATCGGTTGTTTGTTTTTATATTTATTCAGTGTTGCCATACCGACACTTTAGATGGCGCACCCTGTACTTACAGCCCCTTCATTCTTAAATCAAGAACATTTTGAACGTGCTAACCATGATTAGGTTAAAGAACTTTAAGAACTCAACTCAGAATGTAGAAAATTCTAAATTATATGTTCTTCACACAATCTCTTTTTACCAGGGAATCAAGCCGGAACCAGAACCGATAGCAATAAATTCTCAGGCACAGAGCCGGAACCGAAACCGAAATTTTACATTTTTGTCCTGGAAGAACATAAAAAAACCTACCGGAATAAATTCAGCTCTGAGTGCAACAAAGCCAACACTTAGTTTTAGAAGACTTGACGTGAGACAAGTACATATATCTCTGATAATAGTTCACTCCTAATTGGCACTTTATTAGAACCTCATTAAAATACCATAAACCGGTATACCCAAATAAAAATTAAGGGACCAGCAACTTACGTTTAGTTAAATAAAAGAACCGGTTCCTTAACACGTATTGAAAAGATTCTCTGTTTTTAGACTTAATTTTAAAGTGCTCTCAGATAAGTCTCATGACATGCTTCAAGCCATGATTTGTTCTTGAATGGCAAGGACGTTTCGTTCTTATTTGTGCAAGCGTAGAACGAATTGTACTAAAAGAGAGAGGTAATTTTAAATAACTTTTCTTTTCTTAATTCATGAATTTAGGTTATTTTTATTAAAAGTTTTAGTTCTAAGTGTAAGAATACCTAATACCGATTCGTTTCAATACAATTGAAGGGCAGCTGCGCTTAATCATAGATTTTGCTTGGAAAGTTCACTTTTTCATTTATATTTTTATGGTTTTTGATTGTTTCTCATTTTATTTCGTATGCTTTTCGAGCTTTGAACTTAATTTAGTTACAAAGGCATATAGTTTTAGTTCGAAATGGGATTTCTGGGACACCCCCATATTTCATTATTTAATGCTAAAATGTATCATTAAAGGAAGATAAAGCTAACCCTACCTTAACGGAAAGCTGGTGAAGCCCTTGCCTCTTACCCCTTTTTCATATTGTTTTTTTTTACCTCCAACTTGCATTTTCTGCCCTCTATTTTGTTAGCCAAATATTTCCTTTCAACATTTCGTAAAAGAATCCTTTGATCTAAGACTCTTTGGCTCCTAATTCCAAGTTTCACTTTACCTTAATAAGATCATATCCTTTTAATTGAATTTGCCTTTGTGAGCCAAATTGAATTTACATTGTGCCGAATTTATCATAAACATTTGTCGTACCTACACGTTCTGAGGGTGTGTTTTGCTTTTAACCTGTCATTTTTGCAGTTTAACTAACAAAATTCCTGAGCACACCCACATGAATCAGCTCTGCACATTTGCCAAACTTTTCCACAGAGTTGTTAAGCAAATCCAATTAAATTTGCATTTACATGCACGACGAACCGCTGTGGCCTGCAGACGCTCCAGAGAGCTCCAAGAGTTGTCTGTGTAGATATGGAATACAAGGTGTTGATTTTCTATCGACTGATGGGCAGCAATTAAAGCGAAATGTATTTGCATAGTGAACATGGAATTAAAGCGGAATTTCAGAATTGGAAAATTATTGGGAAATTACTACTCAAGCTAATATGAAATCCGTCTTAGAAGTGGGCGGGTTGGGTTATTGTTGTGGCTAAGCCGGATGGAAGCAGTACAATAAGTACAAATCAATTATGGATTCCAGGTGGTTTGGTGAAGTGATGACTAATTGGGCATTGCAATGATAATATGCAGCTGTGACAGCTCATTTCGTGACTAGCTGCTAAAGGGTAATGTTAAATGCTATTTTTAGGATATGGAATTCAATGTAAAGTTCCACACAACAACCAAAATTAGTTTTGCTCTGAATTTCAGGGAAAAACATTAATAATAGCAATATGGCAGGTTTAAGTTTAAACGTCCAAAAATCTAGACGTGTTGGAACATTTACAAACACCGAAAATCATCTAGCATCATCACCAACCTTACTAGACCTTCTTGTCTAGTTTTATTTATTAAAGCAGAATAAAAAAATGTTGAATTGTAAATTATTCAAAATGGGTTAAAATAAGCATCACATACGAATCACTGATTTAATTAAGCTCACATTGATAAAATATATTTGTTTATATCTATTGCATAGTTTTTTTTAGTCTACAAATGAGTCGTTAGTATTTTCCCTTTGAATATTTAATAAAGAATTTAATTGGAACAATTACGTGCTGAACAAGCAGGTCAGCAACAAACTCAAATTTGGAAAGCATCCAATTTCAAGCGAGAAAATCGCCTTCCCACTCACTGTACACAGGGAAGAGCATTGGACTGGAGATGAGTACACTCAGAGAAAATAGGCTACCGGCATTCTAAATCAAACGGGATAGAACTTAAGCCGCTTCGTACTTAAAATTTCAAGTATAATTAGTTCTTGGGTGTACTTAATTTGAGTACGATACATTCTAAAACTAAAACATGACTGGTAATATTATTAAAATAAGAACAAACGTTCTTGAATCAAGAACATTTTGTACTCACAGTAAGATAAACGAGATAGCTAAGCTAACTTCGTCTGTGCCGATGTTTTTATACCCTTGCAAGAGCTCGCTTAAATATTTCCAAAAAATACTCTTTTTCCCATTTTCAGACCGATCGTTCGTTTGGGAGCTATATGATATAGTCATCCGATTTGGCCAAAAATTTTTAAAATTATGTGAAAGCATGTGAAACAAACAAATACGAAATTGCAGGATGCTACCGTTAAAAACAAAATAGTTTTTGTAACAAAGACTGTTTTTCGGACGTATCTTTTGTATTGCATCTATACCATATAGTTGTCCGATTTTAATTAAACTTGGTAGAATTATAAAAAAACATAGAAAACCTACAAGTGCAAAGTTTGGAGACGTTTCCATTGAAAAGACAAAAGTTTTTCTCACTAAAACTAGTTATCCGACCGATTGTTCCTAAGGGAGCTATGAGATATAGTCATCCGGTCCGGTCGGTTTCGCCATATTAGTAGTGTGCAGCAAAAAGAAGACTCTGTTCAAAATTTCAGCTCGATAGCTTTAAAACTGAGTAACTAGTTCGCGTAGAAACAGACAGACAGACAGACGGACAGACGGACGGACGGACAAAGCTCAATCGACTCAGCTCGTCTTCCTGATCAAGAATATATATAGTTTATGGGGTCGGAAATGAATATTTCTATGCGTTGCAAACTTCTGGGCAAAATTATAATACCCTTTGCAAGGGTATAAAAACTCAAGAAAAGCGAGTTCTTAGTTCAAGTACAAAATATGTTGGATTGAGTACAAAATAGACTTATCGTTTTAGCTCCACAACGAGTGCAACAGAAAATGCGAATTATTTTTAAGCGGGTCTCTTCTTAAAATTCCCAACTGGTTCTAACTGGTTCTGTTATAGAGTGATGGTAAATTTCTGAACTGCAGTAGTTCTAACATGCTCTTCGGTTATGGGCCTTGGACCTTTCTTTGGTTGAACACAAAGTCCTCGTTTAAGAACAAAGTGATCTTATTTTCGTTCGTGGAATATTTTTTGACTTCCATTAGAAATTATCGGGGATTGACTCGAGACCATTATAAGCTAAAAGTATGATCAAAAATATTCTAAAACAGCTCAAAATATACTTAATATATTCCAAAACAGTCAAATATCAAGGATTTCGTGGTTTAAAGAATTCTGTACTTATATCAAGTATTTTCGTACTTACCGTACTATTGACACCGTTTGTACTTAATTTAAGAACAAAGTTCTTGGTTTTTTCCCTGAGTGTACGAAAATATAATTTTTTTTAATAGGCAAAACTTAAATCACAAACGCACCCTAAATTCAGACACACTGGCAGGTTGCCAAATTTGTATGTGCCCGTACACGTGTGAACACCTGCCAGTATAGTGCCACTTGTCTGCCATTTGTCTGAACGCACCCTTATGCCCAACTGGAACAAACAAGTAAGAAAGTCGATCAAGGCCGATTATAATATTCACCAAAGTTTGATTTATTTTTAGTTGGATGCCACACAAAGGTTTTTGTTATCCTAATAATATGACTTTCGTTTATCTGATCTTCAAGTCCCTAACATGTCAAAACTCTACCCCTTACCATCTCTGAGATCGTACGCACAGACAAATTCACATACATGGCTATATCTACTCTGCACTTGGTGCTGATTAGGAATGTATATACTTGTTAGGACCGGAGGTGCATTCTTTTGGATGTTATATACATTTTTTGGCACAAACCTCATATACTCAGTATTTTTATACTCTGTACCGTAGGTACATGGAGTATTATAAGTTTGTGCAAAAGTATGTAACATCCAGGAAGGAAGCATCTCCGACCCCATAAAGTATATATATTCTTAGATCAGCATCAACAGCCGAGTCGATATAGCCATGTGCGTCCATCCGTCCGTCTGTCTGTCCGTATGAACGCACAGATCTCAGAGATGGTAAGAGATAGAGGTTTGACGTGTATGGGACATATGCTTCTTATGTCTGCAGGCAGATCAAGTTTATTTTCAATTTTGGCCACGCCCCCTCCCGCCCCCGCAATTTAGAAAAACGTCATATCTCCCACAGTTTTGAAGATAGATGGCTTGTTCCTTCTGGACATATTTAGTTATTAGGATAACTTATCGATGAAGAAGATCGGATGAACGGTTTTCGAGTTATGATCAAAAGACAAAATTTCTTGGTACAGAGTATGTTATAGTCGGGCTTGACCGACTTTCTTTCTTGTTTTGAATACAGATTATAAAAATGTGATCGATTTAGAACAATAATTATACTGCTTTAAACAAATCTATCATTGTGCGAATCAATTTTACACATCTATTTGGATTGGGAAATATATATTCAAGCTGATCTACCCATATTCCATTGGTTCGATAGAAATTTTGTTTCATTGGAGTATTTCGGAACTTTTTTGTAAAATAAATCAATGTAGAACTAATATTATAGGTTCGAATCCGAGTACTGGAACTTGCATGAGCCATCAGTCAAATTGTTTTTACAATTTGAGAGATGCCGAGCACGTTGCATTAGAACTGTGAGATTAAGTGTTCAAGACCACTAGAGGCATTGGTCTCAAACTCCATTTTTTTTCCGGAGGCTGCATAGCTAAAGATTTTTTAGCTGAATTATTATTTGCTGTTAGCGCACCGCGTCCAGTCTTGGTCTATTGTGCCCCCTACTGAGTTACACCTCAACAGTCAACTCCTAGCAGTCCATTTTCCCGTACGAGTGCCAGCATTTTAGTGGGTTGTAGGCAACTAATCCTGTTGGAGTGTAAATTGTGCTTCCCAAATCTGTTGAATCTGCGCATCTCCAGAGCAACGTAGTGTGCTACTACTTTATTGCAGGACTCCTCTTTGTCTTCACAGAATCTACATAGTTGGATGTTTGATATTCCCAACTTGTACAGGTGACCTCTTGCTGAAACACTTTAAGATTGTGGTTCAAAATTAAAACTTTGGCTTGTCTCATGCCCATGGTTTTTACCGAGGAGGCTGTTCTAAGCGTTATCTCTTCTTTTCTAAGGAATTCCCTAATGCAGTTTTTTAGCTGGAACTTACAGAGAACTGTAGGAGGTTTGATTAGCTGAGAGATAATAAATCTTGATTTTGGTATTTTAAATCTCAGATCAAGTTGTTTTTGCAAATGGCAATTTTCTTTAAAAACAAGAAAGAAAGTCGGTCAAGCCCGACTATAACATACTCTGTACCAAGAAATTTTGTCTTTTGATCATAACTCGAAAACCGTTCATCCGATCTTCTTCATTCCTTTGGCGGATCGATAAGTTATTCTAATAACTAAATATGTCCAGAAGGAACAAGCCATCTATCTTCAAAACTGTGGGAGATATGATGTTTTTTCTAAATTGCGGGGGCGGGAGGGGGCGTGGCCAAAATTGAAAATAAACTTGATCTGCCTGCAGACATAAGAAGCATATGTCCCATACACGTCAAACCTCTATCTCTTACCACCATCTCTGAGATCTGTGCGTTCATACGGACAGACAGACGGACGGATGGACGGACAGACGGACATGGCTATATCGACTCGGTTGTTGATGCTGATCAAGAATATATACTTTATGGGGTCGGAGATGCTTCCTTCTGTCTGTTACATACTTTTGCACAAACTTATAATACTCTATGTACCTTCGGTACAGAGTATAAAAATTACCAATTTATTTTAAAGATTACTTTTTTTTCGGTGTACTACTGACATAGACCTAGCTGATTATTGTACAGTCTCGCGGACCATTGAATCTTGCATGTGAAGGCGTCCGAGATTTGGGAATCATAAATATCCATTATAGATTACACTTGACAACAAGGTGCAGTATATTGTAGCGTTGGTGGTTACTCCAGGTAATATTGGTGTACTGAACCAGAATTTGTTTTCGGAAATGGTCCATCACGTCGCGAAGGTTGGTAAGTTTTTGGTTTTGTTTGCTTAAAATTCATATTTGGAAATATCGGCATATTATCATTTGTTTTGGCTTACTTTGATGTCATCAAAAGAAACTATTTTCTTAGCTTTAAAATAATAAAATTCCATAAATTTCTTAGATTTTTTAAGCAAAGAAATACCATTTTGAATACAAACAAGAAAGAAAGTGGGTCAAGCCCGACTATAACATACTCTGTACCAAGAAAATTTGTCTTTTGAGCATAGCTCGAAAACCGTTCATCCAATCTTCTTTATTTCTTTGGCGGATCGATAAGTTATCCTAATAACTAAATATGTCCAGAAGGAACAAGCCATCTATCTTCAAAACTGTGGGAGATATGACGTTTTTTCCATATTGCGGGGGGGGGGGGGGGGAGGGGGCGTGGCCAAAATTGAAAATTAAACTTGATCTGCCTGCAGACATAAGAAGCATATGTCCCATACATGTCAAACCTCTATCTCTGACCATCTCTGAGATCTGTGCGTTCATACGGACAGACAGACGGACGGACAGACGGACATGGCTATATCGACTTGGCTGTTGATGCCGATCAAGAATATATATACTTTATGGGGTCGGAGATGCTTCCTTCTGGATGTTACATACTTTTGCAGAAACTTATAATACTCTATGTACCTACTACGGTACAGAGTATAAAAACCACCATGCCTACAGAAAAGTCAAAAATGGCTAATTTTTTTTGCCTTGTGCTCTCCATTTAATGTTAAAAGAAGGTATCTGAAATACGACCAAATGGTTTTATTTCCATCTTCAAAACAAAAAAAAACCTCCTTTAATCTTTAAGTAACACTTAAAAGAACAAAGTTTTTCAAATTTTAACCTATGTATTTGCTCTAAAACTTTGACTGAATTTGCTTAGCGATTTTTAAATGTTTACACTAACTAAAGAAAAAGATTTTCTGCGTAAATCATTCCAGCTTGCATGAGAAAATAAATAGAAAACAGTTCAGCTAATTTAAATTGAATTTCAATTCAGGCTTCTCTTGTTATTTTTGATGTCCTTTTTTCATTGGCTAGACAAACATTTGAACTTTGGTCTTGTGTGGCGTAAAAGTTTATGCTAGCCATTAACTTGCCCATAAATTTAACTAATGATGCCAGTAGCCTGCTTTGTCTCTTAACCTAATGATCAATGCACCCACAACTGTCGAGAAACCTCCTCTAGATATTTCCACACTAATTAACATGGCTGTTTTATGATGATCAATTACAAAGTTTTAGCAGTCATTTTTCCCGCTAGTTTTAATGAAACTTTTCTTAAGAATTCCATCAGGCTGATTAGCTGAGCGAGAACATGTGTTCAATTTCAATGCCAGGGAATTTAATTAAAATTAAAATTAATTTTTTCAACCACTTAAAATGGCTGGCCGCGAATTGTTCAAATGTCGAACATTCTTCTTATTTGCACATACGGGAATGTACATATTTGATTGACGGATTGATTGATTGTGGGATATGGGAGTATATAGCGGCACACTTATTTATTTGTTGATTTATGTGCCCAGCAACTAATTAGAGAATTTATTTCCATTTAAGCGCCCAATGCACTCAAAACGAGGCCAAGTCATTAAGGCGACTGGATCACAATCATTCATAAACATTTGCATTTGCCCATTTTTATGACGGACACACATAAATATCTAAATATACATACATCGACTACACAAGCGAACTATATTGAAATCTAAAAGCATATGCATAAAAATAAACCACCATAAATGAGACATGGAAATGATGAGACATGAAATTGAAGCACAAATACCCTTTGGGGAACACAAAAAGATTTTCAAATCTAAGCAGCACTTAAACCAGCCTGGCGGAACGGATTGATTTTCGGTTCAAAAATAAATAAATAAATAGTGAATTTCCAGAGGAGTCAGCAATAAAATTACTGTTGTGTGCAATTGAGTAAAATAATTTTTATTGTCGATGGCAAATTGAAAAATGTAGACGAAAAACAGGATTTTGTACCGACAGTTGAACTTGAATGAGTGGAAAATTTCCTTAAGCATTGAATTTGTTTGGCCACCAAATGCCCTGACTAAATTATAATACCCCCAGCTAAACATAAGAGAAAAAAAACCAAATTACTTTGACATGTGGAGAGCTTGCTGATCTACTGTCTCCATCTCTCTCATTCTCTCTTTCCCTTTCCCTCCCTCTCTGTTGTACTAAGCCCATTAGAGGCTATATGGACAACGATAAGCGGCAGCACCATAAAGATAACACTGAAATCAAACTAAATGGCTAAAATTGGCAAAAACAACAAAAACAAAAGCTAAACAGCAACAGGAAATCCAGGCGGCAATATTTTATCTACCAGCAACAACAACAAAAACGAAAACAGAAATCGCATATAAAAATCGCAGTTAAACATTATTAACACAATTTGTGTAAGCAGGAATGGTGTTGGTGCGGGGGGTGGGGTAGGACCCTTATAGACATTAATAAGATTGTTTTAACATGAATTTACGGCCAAGGGCAGGCCATCAAGTGACCTTCCAACCGCCTGTCTGCCACTGCCACTGGGCAAACAAAAAAAGTCGAGCCAGTTTGTAAACAAGACAACCAAACCATCCGCCTATGCTCTACTTAATTCCCATTTTTTTCCGCCTGACAGTCTATTTGAAAATTGAAATGTTTGCCAACACGAGGCACTTAAAGTGCTCCAAGTTCAACCGAAAGAAAAAAAATTCAAATAATAAAACCAAAAACGAATTTTATACAAATTACATGGCCACTTTTGGCTAAGGTTCAACGAGGCGTATAGTCCAGAAGAGCCACATTGTGTGTGTGCCGCGTGTTTGCATCTGTGGTAAGTGGTTTTTCACAAGAGCCTTAAATCTATCTCTCTCAAAATACAATTTTGAATTTGGAAAGCAATTACAAGTGGCAATCCAAGTGGCCGGGCCAATTATGTGTCATGAAAATAGTCATCAAAACTGTTTCACTTTCACTTTGATGGGTTAACAACGGACAAAGAAAACACACGTCATGAGTCAGGACATTGTGAGCGCTTATATAAAAGCATTTGATAAATTTCTAATGAAAACCACTTTTTTGAAAGAGAATAAAAATGTTTCATTAGTCTCAAATCAATTTAAGAAATGAGGTTGACTGCAACTAATATGGCGACAGAAGTTTGAAGTCTGGAAACAAAAATCAATCTGCTAGCAAAATTACACAGACGAAACATTGTCAAAGCTAACAGAGATGAAAAAATCTCAGCTCATGATTATAGTCCTGGCCGGGTTTGATGCAGTATGTTGTTTCATTCCCGCCTGGGAATATCTATTTAAATAGTTTTTATACTTAAACTTACACTTTCGGTCACCTTCAATAGCTATTGGTACCAGCTTTGGAAAAGTTCTCAAACTTTGGCATTTGTCTGAAATCCGTTTCTCTTGTTTGAAAATTAGAATCACACAAAGCAAGTGTTTGAGAAGACGTTGGGCTGTGTAAAGTCAAATATATAAGTCTTATATTATAAGACTATAATCTCAATCTATTGTAAAAAGGGATGCAAACCGGTTCTGAACCGAACCGGTTTTGAACCGAACCGAACCGCATATTCCAGCTGGTGAACCGCACCGCAAACCGAACCGGCTTCCTATCAGAATTGCTGAACCGAACCGAAAACCACAAAAGAAAACGGTTCGGTTCGGTTCAGCTTTCCCACGAGTTTTAACTGGAATCGCTTTCCCCAATGTTTTTGATTAATTTGGGAATTTAAATCGAAGATAATTTTTATACATAGGATGACTTGACACAAATTTTACAACTTGTAATACTGTAAGTCTTCTGCAATGGCCCGCCTATCGCTTAATATTCCTGTCATCAATATGTCTTTTTCCTCTAGTAGACAATATTTTCAATTCAATCTTTTTTACCTTATTTCAATCTTAGACAGCAGAGTTTTTTTCGTATGATATGATTAATAGGGTATGTAAGATGCATGGAACGAATTCTTTTCTAGCTGACATTCTCTCTTTTCGAAGGGCATTCCTCTAGGAATTTATAGACGAATTCTGAAAGTCCGACATAATAATATGCACATTCTTCTAAAGATTTTAAAGATATTCAAATGGACTAGAAGAATTTAATTTCAAAAGTGTTCGAATAGTCACATTTTTACAGAAATTGTAATATTTCTTTATGTGCCTTTGTGAACCACTGAACCGAACCGAAACCGCGGTTCAGTTAGCTCCAAAAACCATGTACTGAACCGAACCGGCGGTTCAGAAATTCTGCGAACCACTGAACCGAACCAGTACTTATTTTCGAGTGGTTTGCATCCCTGATTGTAAATACTCGGTTCTAAGTGATATAAAATTAATTCTTAAAATTAAATTAATTAATTGCCAATTTTTTGATTTTGGTATCTTTTCTGAATTCTGGCAGTTGGCGATAGCTGGTGATGCTCCGCCCTTTTTAGGATCTTAGACTTAGAACTGAGACTCGAAACTTATTTTATATAATTTAGTATAGTCTTAACTCGGTGTTTAGTTTGGTCTTTTCCACACGGTATCTTTATAATTATCTGAACTCCTAGGAAATATGAGCAAAATTGGAAATTTTTTAGACCATTTGAACTGCACTTTCTATGTATCCGTATATTGTTGACATCTATTTTATCTTCAACGTAATCAAAACTCATGAGAATTTTCCAAATTTCGCGATTTCCCACACTGTTTGACTTACACCATCCATATATTTACTCGTCTCATGTTACTCAAAACTCAAAAATACTATTTGCAAATTTCTCGATTTTTGGACGGACAGTTCAGCTAAGCTGGCTTAAAAACAGCCCAACTCTTTGATTCCATTTGTTCAGAAAAGTGCTGCCTTTGATTGCTCGCCTGCTCCGGCGCTTCTGCAGATGTCAACCCTTCCTGCCGCTCAACTTGCTTATCGCATTGCGCCTGCGATTGTTTTAATGTGTTCTGACGTCTTGGCAGCTTTGTGGTTCTTGTTCTTGCTCTTTTTGAGGTTCATGACAAATTAGACTTTCGTCTTAGCCCATCTGTTAAGCAGTAAACGTCATATCTCCGACAGTTCTTCACATATTTAGTAATACATACTATAATAATAGTATACTAAGCGGTCTATATTTTAATAGTTTTTGGAAATTTGGAGACGTTAACAGACCCAAATGTATAGAAAGTATACTTATACCTAAAGGTTTCTTAACCACTAGAGCACTAGCAGTGGCTGAAAACATCTTTCAATTTCTTCTTTTCACATCCGCTGTAACTTGGGAACCGTTGTAATATCCTTCTTTTATTGTATTTATATAGCAAGTTTCTCAAACATTTGACAACTTATCATTTAAAGCCATTTTCTCCTCCGTAGACAAACCCTTAACAAAGAACCAATTCAATGAAAACTGCGCCTGTAGCCTTGCAGATAAGAGAGCAGCTGCTGGTTGATGACTGGCTCAAAATAGGGTCCACAGAGATTTGTTGGACATATTTGCTTGAGTGGCGTGGGTTAAATGCTTCATAATTTTCCATAAGCTTTCCAAACTGCCATCAAGCCAACAGAGACCGTAGACAGCAAATTATATGCAGTCACAGTTGTTATGACCTCCGCCTGCTCTTGCTCCTTCACGAAAAAGTAATAACCGAAAACGCAAGGCAAAAGTTTAAATAAAAATGCCAAGGACAGTGGCGGGGAGGACAGCGTTGAACTTTGTAGTGGAACAGCGACATGTGGGCGGTTTTTGTGGAAGCTGTCAGAAGGAGGTGTGCCCAACCAGCAGACAGATGATGGGTCTTATGGTCGTGTAAGTAATTGTGTATTTATGTCTAAAATTGCAAGGGAAATGGGCTGGTACACAAAATTTAAGTAAACAAAATGTAATTGTCAGATGTAACCCTTTTTCTCTTTAAGCGATTATTTTGTTTATCTGTTTGTATTGCTCTCTTTGTGCCTTTTGCTTTGTTTATATTGCTCACTTGTTCAGTCGCTCAACCTTTTTGCACACACACAAGGCCAACTTCCCTTGTCTTTTGACGCCATTTGTGTGCTCGACCCACATCCCAAACGGCACAGGGCACCACCACCAGAGCCAAATATTAATATAACTAAAGCTGCCCCTCGTCTGCGTCCCAAGCCAAACGAAAATCAATGAATTTTATGGCAAAAACTGTCGCTAGAATTGTGTGGCGCTTTCTGCACACTTTAACTGGCGTTTCTGTTCTTATTTTGCCACTTTAAGAGCTGAGCACTATGAACTGCACTTTGTGGGTCAGCTCATGCGGGGCCACTGACCATAATTAATTGGCCATTTGCTGCAGCTCTTGCATTGCAAGCATTTATGCGGTTAAGCAGTAGACAATGGCGCCATAAATTTCACTCCACTTATATGCTTCTGCTTGGGTTTGTTGGACTGTGGACAACCGTTTTCTTTATCACCTTGTCGTGGCCTTATCAGAAAGGCAGTGCACTGTGAAAATGTCTTCACTCCTTTTGCTACCAAAAATAAAATTCAAGGGATCACTTAACAGGACGAACACTGGGGCAATTGTGAAGTCAAGCATGGGATTTGGCTTCTAAAAAAAGGGGAATTGGCCAATTTGAAGTCAGATGGTTTGGGGCGAGAAAAAAAGGCTTGAAAGGCTTAAAACAATAAAAACAAAAAAAGATGAAATGAATAACATGAATGAATGAGTTTGGAAAAAACACAGATCAAGTGCTCTTAAAGTTATTATTAAAAAAAAAGGGTCATGCCTTCCTGAATTTTATACACATAGATATAGACATCCGCATATATTTGTTGACGAGCACATTTAATCCGAGATTAATAAAAAGTTGTTGGGGAATGTGGTCTAGAACAGAACCAAGTAGAATCAATTAGTTTTAAGGTTTTGTAGGCAAACAAAGTTCAGATAAAACCAAATCATTTAAGCCGCTTTCATTTAAGCGACTATAATTCAATGTGAATTTAATGTTGAAACTTGGTAAAATTGATAACAACAACCAGACTACCAGGTGGAAAACGATTTTAAACAATCCAATAAGGTACCACTTGGCGAATGCGTGATTTTATCATATTAATTTTATTTTTAATCAGTTATTTCTTTTTTTATTTTATTTTGTATGTTAATTGGTTACAAAATTCTTAAATAATTCTCGTTTTTTTCAATTATCGTCCATTTGTCCTAGGCTTTCTTAAAAGACGAAGTGTTTCTAAAAAATTTAAGTGCACACTTCCAAGTACACTTTAAAATACAAACACTTTGGCCGAAAGTGGGCGAAAAGTAAGATTTAAGATCACAGGGATAAGGTGTTTTAAGTATTTTGTTGTTAGTCTGAGGACGTATCACAAAACAAATTAATATGATTTACTCAATACATACATTTTACTGTATTTTGCATATTTCGCACAAATTATTTGTTTTGGCTACTAGAGCCATTGTCTCTTAGAGCAAAAATGAGATAGATTTTTTTTATTTCCGAATATTTTGATGAAAAAGTGTGCGATGCTTGCAAATCACATTGCTATTGGAGTAATTATTGCAACAACAAAACTTCTCCCTGTTTATTAATTAATTAATTCTAATTTTGTTTCCAAGTTAAATTTGTAAAACGAAACAATTAGAGGTGAGCCTCTTTGCCACAAGAGATGAGAAGGAAAATATTTAGCGGAGATTTCTCACACTTTTCGCATATATCTCCACGCCATTTGAAAACATGTCACTGCTATAATATTGGCATATTGATTTGAACAAATAATTTGTTTTTAATTATTACATTAATTCAAATATATTAACACAATTCAGAAAAAATGTCTTATGCGAATTCCGCATCATTTAGTAAAGTTTGATTATAAATCATAACAGATAAGCTCCATCGATAGAAATAGATCGGTTATCGTGCTAATAGCAGCAGCTAAGTAGACTATGCTAAAAATCTGCGAAAAGTTAACTTTCCCGTGATTCAAACGATCGTATTCTACGTCGAAACACAACTTTCCCCTTATTAAGGAGGGGTTATTTTATAACGGACAAAAGAAAACACGTTATTCAAATTTTGTTCGACAAAACTTTGCAATACTTTTATTATCACACTGTTCAGTAAGATTTGAAGTATTTTTATAAAACGAAAAAAGTCGAGAAACAACGGAGTTACAGCCACTTCAGGTAGCATCATCGGAATAACATGGGATTACAAAAAATTAGTTGTTTGAACCCTGCAGATCTACGTTTCAGTACTGAATTTTTCAGGGCTGATTCAGACCTGAGCAGTAGCCATAACTAAATTTCATGCCTGAATTCAGGCATGTTTAAGTACTTCGCTTGAAACTCACCCATGAGTTCAGCACTGAAATCATGCCCAAAATCATCTAAGGTCTTGATGTAGTTGGACATGGCTGTGTTAAATTCAAGGCTGACACTCATACAAAGGATGCCATGAACTTAGTACCAGACCTTCCATTTCAGGGCTAATTCAGCTATGGTTCATGTCTGAGCCGAACTGAAGGTGAAGAATTCACAGAAAAAAAAAATCAGAGTTATCGCGGTCACCGACTTAATACAAGTAGTTTTGAGAAAAACCCGTTTAAAGTTTATAGTAAAGGACTGGGGCTATCGAAGGGTCTGGGAGTTTGACTTCATATCTCATTCAGTGCAACTCCAAATGAGCAGAAATTGTAGGACGACATTTCTGATAAGTTGTACTTTTGATTTAAATAAAAAAAAATTCATTTCGGTGAAGCTACTAAACCATAAACATACTAAACCCCCTTAAAGCAATTCAATTAAAAGGATTCATTTCTACGTTGATTTGTAAAACACAAGAGATTTAATTGATTACTAGAATCGAAACAAAGTAGGCCTTGGTCTTCAGATTTGTTCTTTGTTTCCCGCCTTCCCAAGTCACAAAAGGGGAGATTGTATAAGAAGTGGTATCTACTTTATATAAGTCGTGTCTTTCAAAAAGTAGCCCAAGATCATTCTACTTTAAACTAGCTCGCGGTCCTGTCTCCTATTGAAATGAATTGGAACAAATTGTTAATAAATTCCTTTAATTTTTAAAGCCCAACAACAAGTATTCGTCCACTTTGGAAACTCAAACTCTATCCTTTTCTTAAACATGTGCAAGTATTGTATTTCGCATTCAATTATTTTCTCATAAATTCGCTGCCTTCTCGTCCCATTTACCATCATTTGTCTAGATGATGCTGTCGTATTAAAAAATCTTTAAACTGATGCCCATATTCCCTCCATTAGTCTGCTTTGTTTCAGCTCTATGGAAATTAATGAGCAACTTACTTAATTTTTCTCTTAAATGCAGGCAAAATGTTGTAAATGGCGTTTTAATCAACGCACCAAGCCAACAAACCAAATTAATTAAATGTTCACTTGAAGGCGGACAACCGCCAACCAACCAGACTCCCACCAACCCATCCTTTGTCTATGTATCCGTTCAGCTCCCTGGTGGGCGCCTGGCCCAAACTTGGCTCTATGGCGCTCATCAATTTTTGCATTTTAATGATATTTGAACCGCGCGCTGCGGTTGCGTTGGGGTGATGTAAGTCGATGATGGTCATGACCAACGTCGTGGTACGATTTTGCAGTTTACAAACAAAAATATGCAAGCACGGAACATGAATTCAATATACTCTATAGGTTAGGTGACGAAAATCGAAGTAACTTATAATTAGGTTCAATCAAGTAGGATACTTGTATATTCAATTAGTAAAGAAAGATTTTCCAGGTGGTGCTTAAATGGGAAATTGTTATTCATCAAATTGCCAATGGGTGCAATTGTGATTACAATGAATGCATATTTCTTTTTCGCATATATTGAAGCAAGACTTATCTTTTTGGCCGAGAACAGAGTTAAAGCGGAAATTGATGGTATATAATCTGAAATATATCTGACTTCATAACAAACTCAAGTTACTTTATCAAAAAAGCGTAGAGTAGAAACCTCATTGCAAGCCGCAAGCCTTGTCCCCTTTTCACAATATGATTTTGCTTTTAACCCAAATCCCAGGACCCGCTGAAGCTGCGTTTTGGCTCTGAAGTTTAATTGAAATGTAATTAACTTTTGGATACATCCTGACATCCCCATGCCATGCCTCTCTACTAGTCGATGAATTATTGAATGGAAGCAAAAAGCGTAGAACTGCACAGCAACAAAAAACGAAAAGAAAATCATAAAAAGCCTTCCTCCCACTCTCTGGGAGGAGGTCAAATTGAAAAGCCTGTGCGTGTTTCTGTCTCTAGAGAAATTTTCAAATCCTGGCCGCAGTCGTATGACTGACTGTCAAATGCTGGCGCAAACACACACGCACAACAAACAAACGGCAACACAGATTACTTTGTAAGAAGCAGCAGCAGCTGCTGTCCCTGGCAAAGAAGCCAATGCCAACCGCTGTTGTCCTTGAGCCTGGCAATCGGTTTTATTGCCGCGTCGTGGCCGGGGCTACTGTGAGTTCAGACTCAGATTGGCCATAAAAATGTCACCTGTGAGTTGCGACGGTGAGAAATCAAATAAATTCAAGCAGCTGGCAGAAAATCTACCCCCCACCTGAGTACAGTGTTGTCCCTACCAACCCTATTTGATCCACATACATACACAAGACTCCTGCATAATTTATGCAAAACTTAGTAACCAATAAAAGGGCAGGAGCCATACGATAGTAGAAAAATACGCAAAATAGCAAATAACAAATGTTTTAAGACTGTAAACAACGAATCGACGAGCAAGTTACTCAGTTATTGTCTTTCTGGGTACCCTAATAAATATGCTACAATTTTGTGAAACATAAATTTACTTTGTTAAGGCCTTGCTTTCGGCGAGTATTTGGTGTATAAAGTATGCTAGATCGAATATAGTACCTAAATCTAAAGGCCAGACTGTAGCTTAATATATATTTCAAAATTGTTAACATCTAGTAATCACCCTGCAAACATTTTGTCGTGTTACTTATCTCCCTCGTCAATGCGAGAGTTTGGCGATTGCTTGAGGGGAGAGTTCGGAGATAGTTTGGCGATTTACACTAACAAAATACATTAGGTATC
Organism: Lordiphosa fenestrarum; assembly: GCA_035044985.1. Classification (NCBI taxonomy): domain Eukaryota; kingdom Metazoa; phylum Arthropoda; class Insecta; order Diptera; family Drosophilidae; genus Lordiphosa; species Lordiphosa fenestrarum. The sequence continues at coordinate 63,560 of JAWNNO010003092.1, forward strand.
GCATTTTTATTATAAAAGGGATAAATTGGCAATATGTGCTATCGCATTTTTTCAGTCCATTCGGTAAATTGGCGATATATCCCTCAAAAATCGCCTTGGGGACAAGAATGCGATACTGTATGGTTGGTCTCGCTTTTTCATCATCCCATCTGAGAATTGGCGATACATCGCTTAACACTCCCTAAGAAGATCCGAATGCGATTCTTCTTGCAGTGAATTCAACAACTTTTTACAATGTTACCAAAGTAAAATACTTTGGCGACGCTTTCAAAAGATGAAAAAATCGGCCCAATAAAAAAATTGACACATATACTTAAGGTGGTAGGAAATTCTTTCTTCTGGAAAATGTGTGTTTACTTGTCCGCTGTAGTAACTTGTTTGATCTGTGGCTTTTAAGAAAGCCATTATTAAAATAAGCAAACGGTCAGACAATAATAATATTCAAAATATTTCAGGGTTGCAATATGCTACCACTTCTATTAAATAATATTAAAAAGAGATGTCTCTCTGATGTAAAGACAATTACATTTTTTTCTGACATTCCATTGCCAGTAAAGTTGACCATAGTGCACAGGCTTCGATTCAGCACAAGCTACAGTAGGCCTCGTTTTTTGGTTCAGCTTCCCTTGGGAAAACCTTTCCGTTTCAATAGTCAACGGAGTGAAGGCATAATAGATTGTGTATTTATTAAAAGCAGACCTTCTTTTCGTTAAAAATTTGTGTTGAAATTTCTCGCGCTTTGCGTTAAGAAAGTCGAAATGTCCTCCATCAAAGCCAAAAGAGCAAAGACAAGACGACAAGCAGCCAGAATTGTCTTAAACTGTTATGGAAATACAGGGCCCAGTTTTCAAGGGCGATCCAGCAGTGGTGGCGAGAGGTCAGCATTCAGATTTTAGTTTTGGTTGCGTATATGACACTAATTATGGCTTTTGTTTTCAGAAATTGCTCATAATATGTTTGCCAAGACGACGGATGCACACATTAACAAAGTCTGTCCACAACATTTTTTGCATGCTAAAGACCGTATAAATAAGAAACTACTCAAAATCAATAACAAAACTTAAATATATTACAAATAAAGAAACCACCATACATACATACACTCCCAAATTACACATATACCTATATATATTTAAAGAATTTGACACACGTAGCTTTAAAAAATAAACTATTTCCCCTACTGTTAAATATCAGAATTCGAACACACATTTTATTTGTATGGCTTATGTTGGGGGAAGAATCGCATTATTATTTCTAAGAAGAATCGCATTCTTATTTCCAAGATGAAACGCTTTCTTAACTCTAGGAAGAATCGTATTCTTATCTCAGGAAAGAGTCGCATTCTTATCTCCAGGAAGAAACGCTTTCAGAACTCTAGGAAGAGCCTCAATCTTATCTCCAGGAAGAATCGCATTCTTAACTCAAGGAAGAAACGCATTATTATCTCTAAGAAGAATCGCATTCTTATCCCTCAGAAGAGACTTTTTCTTATCCCCAGGCTGAATCGCATTCCTATAGCTCAAAAGAGACTTTTTCCTATCTCCCAGAAGTGTCGCTTTCTCGTCGCCCTGAAGTTATCGCATAGTGTCACATTTCTTCCCGTGGGGAGATGAGAAT